>JAFFZH010009749.1:1410-66255 GCA_018420115.1 Euura saliciscinereae | reverse complement strand
GAATGGAGTACGGACGTACGATTTACGCGACACAGCACTTTCACGGGACCAGGGGTCGTATTCCGGTAGATTCCGTAGATCGGAACGCATCCGGAGGTATTCACTGCACTGGGATATTATTATATGCACTCCAGAATGGAGTACGGATCTATGATTTACACGACACAGCATCAGGGTCATGGTAGCGGGGCTGGTGAACACTCTGTAGCTGGTAGAATCGGTCGGAGAACGTCACTGCACTGTATATTATTATATATATTCCCAAGCGGAATATGGTATACGATTTATATTCCGCACCACGATCTGCACTGTGTTTAGAAATAAATCGAAACGCGGAGAAATAATCAGATTCCTTTTCAGATCTGCGTCATTTGAAACTAAAACCGTTCGTCGAAATTATGTGGGGACGTTTCTCAACCAATCCGAGGAAACTGCGGTTAACGGATAAAGGAGAAAAAATGGCGAGCAAAGTTTCGTTATAAATCGCGGCACACAGGGTTGCTTGCAAGATGGCGGCTGCGGCGTCCCGAACGCTTCAGAGTAAACTGTTTCTCTCCGATCCGATTTGACGAATGTTGCAATAATGACATTTCTCTCACCATTATTGTTGGAAATTATATTTCTTCGAGCTGTTACTCGAAACTGGTCACTCGACACGAAAAAATTGAGCGGGTGGGAAACAAATGACAGTCTAATCGAACATCGACTGGATCTAAAGCGTAACGGTTTTTACGGAGACTTTGGGCGAAACTTACTTTCGATCTCGTTTTTCATGGTATTCATCCCGGTAAACAGATGAACAAAGAACCAAGAAGAAGGGCGACAAGTTTTGGAGGGAAAACGCGATTAGCACAAGACGAAGATCGAGCGTCGATTGTCGATTGTCAATTGTCAACCGCCACGCCGATGCCGAGGCCGAAACGGTTTAACAACGGAGCATCGCGAGATAATCTGCGATCGCGGAACAAAAGACGATCTCGGACCCTATAAATTTCTCTGCAATCAAGATGGCGGCTTGTTGAAAACTACGACAAACAAACGAAAACGGACGTCTGCTAAACTCTATCCGCCTCATCCTGATTCCCGCGTGCCGGTTTTCAATAAATTTAACCACGACGCGGATTACGATCGTTTCCGATGCTTTACTGTGACCTAAAATTCCGTGTGACTCATATTACCGGAGAAAAAAGTAAGACGAACCCCTAAACGCATCCTAACAAAATGTATAACTGACCGTTAATAAGAAGGGGGGACGTGTGTCAAGTGTCGAGATAATCATGGCGATTCGGGCGCAATTTCGAGACATGATCCCGAATTTGAATTAGCACCACTCTTCCTTTTTCCCTAGTCGATAAGGTAGAATGTTTCGAACGGTAAGACAGGGAGATCGAGGAGGCCGTACCGGTAAGCGACTCATTGGGCGCGCCTCCGGGTTGCCTACGGTTAGGGGCGCGATCTTTTTTCCCGTTGGAAACAAGTGAACGACGAAACAGGACGCGCTAATTTCAAAGTCAAACAAGTGCTGGGAAATTGTTTTCCGATTAATTCTGCGTGTTCGGAGGTTCGGACCTGTTGTAGAACTGATTCTCGGTGAGTAATGCATGCAGCGGTAAAGTTTGCCCAACATTTAAAAGTAAATATTGGTGGAAAACAAATGAACGATAGAACGGTTAGGAATTCGTCATACACGATTTTTATTCTCAAATACAGTGTTTTTATGTCTGATGAAAATACATGTGAAAAAATCGGTTGATTACATATTAAAATAAGAAGAATTCTGAAATTTCCCTTTAAAAATCAGTACAATATTACTTTCGTGGGAAACAAATGAAACGGAGATACTATGAAAATTTAACAGTTCTTGTCTTTCTTATTTAAATGAGATGCATGTTTGAAAATTTGTAACTCTAACATTATTACATACTACGTTACAAAACATATCCTAATTTATTATGACCCGTTGGCAATGTCACGTCGTTGCGACGCCTGGTAACGTGCGACGTACAAGATCTTATCTATTCTCGGTGTTGACGTTGATCATAGGCAGTTTGAAATCTCCTCACCGTTATAATTGAATATATATAATAATAATAATAATAATAATAATAATAATAATAATTAGGATCTAGTCAATCTCTGTAATCTCCGCCACTGCAGCGGCGTTAATAGTTAAAGTTACATCTTTGGCACAATAAATACACTATTAAGCGATCAAGCCGGTCTTAATATAACACAAAATCAGTTATCGAAATCAATCCTCGGTGCGCATTTTGTTACAGAAGAAATAACGTGTCTAGACACGATAACTTGACTCGTAATTGTTATTAAAAGCACTCTCGTCCGTTTCTCTATCAGCAATGAGACAAAAGCGGTTTTATCTTGGACCCAAAGTAGGCTATTCGATATTAATTAAGCGATACCAGGTACCTGTGGACCGTTGGCCTAATTAATTATCATTAAGATTAATCAGGCACAATACATCGTATCACCTGAGATCGTAATCGTCGACCGGTCAAGTTATATGTAACATCGGCTTAAACAGAGCACAATTACAATTGACATCCTACCAAATGTGTACAATGTACATACGAATGGGCGTTCTGTTATATTTGTATTATATGTATTATTCGCCGCCCGAACTGACAATGAGTAAAATATTTACTATCTAAGTCATATGTGGGATAATTAGTCAACTTTCTTCTCGATGAGGACGATCGATGAGTACGCCTAAGTTTGGTTTATTCCAAGCCAAGACGGGTTTACTTATGATTAATGTCAATATGTTTCTACTCCTCGATATCGGAACGTATTTGCCCTAACTAGAAGAACCAAAATTAACTTTGCTGAACTAAACTCGTTGCAGAATTCGTCAATTGAGACTTCTGGGGCGTTCCTAAACTGTACATCTTCGTATACTGTGACGCTAAGCGGTCAAATTGCTGGCTATGATGGGCGGCGATACAGAAGCGGCGATGTGGAGAGGAGATCGCATTCGATGGAATCTCAGCAGCTCCGCAACTGTTACGGCTACTCGTACGACGCCTCTGCCGCCTTCCAAGACGTCGCTAGCACAGCACACCAGGTTCTGTAAAATGTTCAAGCACAAATATTATTCATTTGCAACGGGAAGGAGTAACGTTGTCCGTTGTGAATTTCCGATTTTCATTGAAGCTCAGTTTTTCCGTACAAAAAGAATGTTTTATTTTAAAACGACGATAGTACAAGGGTGTATTGTGATTATAGTGTACACAAGAGATTTTACAGTAGATTAGTAACAGGAAAACAAAACTGAATATGAAGGTAAGGAAAATAAATCCATTACTTTAGCAGTCTGATTATAGTCTTATAGAGTTTGAAAGTCTTTAGAACGATGTAATTGATCCTACACCGGTTTCATGAAAGGCCGATGAACATACAGGATTAAAAAATAGATTATATGCAATAGGTATAACGATTACAATGTTTTTTTTTGTATGTATGGCAAAAGCTCATCTCCAAACAAATGTATCGAACAATCGAAGCTGGAGAGTAGATGATTTCGCAAATTGCATAGTTTGACAATTTACTCTGCTTTAATCGGGTATTCAAGTAAGAAACGCAAAAGTGTGAGCTTTTGAGCTTTGATAATACAATAACTTTGACCACTTTATATTTGATATTTTTCTTCCAAAGTAAAGTTCAAGTTGTTGACTTTTGGGTCTCATAGTCTTGTTTTCGTTTTTCTCTATTTTTCACAAAGTTATTGCGAATGTGCATTTTCTAGACAAAGTACACATTTTTCCGTTCCTTCGTTGAATACCCCTTTACAGATATCTAGATAACAAAAATGATGTTTGAAGTAGGCTAAAATTTAAGTAAGAAAATTGAATCACAAGCTGAGCGCGGCCAGCTGTAGCCAAAATCAATCTACAGAATTATATCTCAAGCACCTACCATCCCCTCAAGTCTCAAACATTCGTCGTATTCGATAAACGAATCTTAATTTCAATAAATTCATATAAACAATTTGAAATTTCATTAGTGACGAATGCAACAGATAAAAGCAAACGTTCAAGCTTTAACGAAAGAAAATCGAAAAATAATAATATTAAAAAGAAAACCAAGCACCAATACGTAATAATAAGTTAAATAGTAACGAATTTTTATAATACAACGGAATGCTTACGTTTCTTGCTCGCTTCAACTATGCGAGAGAATAAATGCTTTCTATTTTGTCGTTTCATAGAGAACAAAAAATAAATATAAATTAAACACGAAGACACTAGTTTAGGAATAAAAATTAATTCTTAAATAATATTATCAATTTGTCCAGCTATTCCCTGCGAAAGATCAGTCACCGTTCAGCTTGGACACATTGACTAGATAGATCATTTTCTTGGGACTAGAAAATAAAATTATGAACGGCAACAGCAACAGATCTCTTCAAAAAAATTTCATAAAGTAGAATGAAAGATGAGATTATCGCACCGAACCTTATGGGTCGGAATTATTACAGCGACGTTGAAAAAAAACTAAGTCGTCTGATTATAGTTTCTCTAATTTGTACGTACTTGTTACCATATAATATATATGTGTATACTATATGTATGTAGTTATAGCGTAGGTAGCTACGTAGAGATAGGATACGGCGATACATTGCGGAAACAAGATTGAAACACTCGTTGCGATTTTTTAGTATCAAAAATTTATATCAATTCCAAACTTGTATCCAATAGGATTGCAACACGTGTTCAAAGAATCGTTTCCCATATGACGCCTAGCGCGTTAATATTTCTGCTCTCGGTCAAACCTCCGCAATAAATTGATTATTATTTGATATACAATATATATGAATACTTGAAATTTACGCTCAATGGGTATTCAAGTATTTACGAAAATAAATGAACAGCAGCCGGCACACGATGACCCTGCTCTGCTCTAGGTTATTTCTTGGGCTACGGCACTCCAGAATCTCCGAGCGAGTGAAACTGAACCTGGTATTCAGTGGATAAATACTTGCTGATATGTTTAGCAACATGACAAAATGAGATGCCGAAAAAACCAACAACGAATCTCGGCTTGTACAGTTTTAGAACTTTTGGGATAGACGGAACCGTCACTGGCAATGAATTCCGGAGAGCCGTCGCATGTTGGTCAAATATACTAGGAATATCTAGTTTCAAAGGCATATTGTTAGAAATCTGATCGGCGTGTTGAAACCGAAATACCTCTTAGCATCCTTCACGCGTATGAATAAATAATTAAGCACCTTGGATCATATACATGTCGATTATGCGTCGAAGCGGCTCGCGGCGTTATTCTACATTAAACTATGCGGCAGAAGTTCAATGGCTAACAATAATTGTACAGCTTTTTAATAAGCCAAATAATAAGAGATCCATAAACTGTGATCGGGAATCTCGATGGTTCCTCTATTCGGGAATGGGAAAAATATATAGTAGCATCAGTGTTGTAATAAACGTGGCAAAAAGCATCGCGGAGAGGACGTGGTCCTGAATCGTACGAGATGAACCTGCAGGCTCCTCCAAGCCCTCTAATTCAACAAGAGCCGACACAAGACGCCCGAGAGCCTCCAGCCCATAGGCGTCCATGTAACCCACGTCCATGATTGCATCCCCGTCCAACAACACCTCCTGCAACCAACAACCATACTAGTCAGTCCCAGTTCTCGACTCTATTGACACCGGCTGCACTCACTTTCTTGCTATTCTTTGGTATTTTGCAATCTTCCTACCACAATTTTGATGCGACTATAAAATTAATTCAGGTCACGTCAGTCTTGTCCGATTCATGAGTGACGTGACTAAGAGCATAGCTCCTAGGAAAGCAGCGGCGTAGCCAAGGCCTAACAGACACCACAGAAAATATCATCCAGCGCATGCAACTAAAGATTTTTTCCTGCGTCTCGCGATGGTAAAATTTTGTATGCATTATCTCTCTATTGTTCAACGAAATCATATAAATTATACAGATTCACTTGTCAGTTACATTCGTGTACTGGGGAATGTTGATAAGTAGGGACTGACTAGTAGTTGTTGGATTTGCACAGTTTTCTTTGATAAAATATAACAAACGACTATTCGGTTTACTGCAGATACGTATAAATTCACACAATCAGGCAACAACGAAACGATAGCTAAAACGTGGGGTATACCGCCTATACCTTATTCCTAATTTAAAGCAACGACGACAAATCTTCGCAATCAATTCTGATTCCTGAAAATAATATCCGAAGCAATTTTACACAAGTCTCTTGAACATAGGTACACACACGTACGGTTCTAAGTATGAAGCTGAAGCCGAAGATTTTCAAAAGACAGAATAATCGGCACACTTTGGATTCAAAGTCTGGTTGAATGTGGAAAAACGAGTTCTACGATACAAAAAATTGCTCTGAAAGAACAGCGACAGCGACAGTAACAAGAACTGGATCATGCGGGATATAATTCTGAGATTGTAATCAACAACTTGAAATATCCTGAAATTTTTAAACTACGATAATCAAAAGAATACGTCATACCTCGTCAACTCCGATTTTCCTGCACGCCTCAAGGAAGTTGTCTACATTTCGCCTGCATCTTGCCATTGTCAGCTTTGGCTAAAAAGAAATAATGACAGGATTAAAATACGGGAATTTGAACCGTATAGCAAAAACATTCCGTGTGTGTGTGTGTGTGAACTCACCACAGCCGGGGAAGGAACGTGAATACTCGCGACCGATCGAGGCCTGACATGGTTTGCCAAATGACAGAGGACGACACCGTCCGTCAAGGCTGGTGCCAAGTCTTCCGGAAGAGCCATCTTCAGCCTTGTCTCTATGTGCTATTTATCGAACAAGAAAATTGAAATCCTATCGTTATCAACGCAATCCATTGTCTACCGATGATGAGGAAATTTACGTCCGTAGGCCAACTTACCCCTCTGAGCTGTTCGATCAAATCTGCCTCTTCTTTGGCTCGTTCAAATTCTCTCCGCATGGTGAATGAATATTTCTCAGGCATGTTACTGTTCCATGTGACAGACCGCGTCGACTTTGGACTCTCGCCGTTCTTGTTAGGACTCTTGTTACCTGCGAAATTTAATTTGCATTAAAGTGGGATCAAGAAAAGATGCCTTTTTCCGTACGCATTAGAATATGTACATAATAGTATTGAATAAACAAGCAACTTTTATTCTATTACCATCCACATATCCCATAGCAGTCTTGACTAGTCTTGGGGCGTGACTTGGGCTGGAATTAATGGAGGATATGCCAGTGGAAGTTTTCATCGGTGAGTTAGGCTTCCTGTAACTCTGTTCGGTCAGCTTTCCGTTCTTATTGTTATACTCGTTGTTGCTACTTCCGTTGAATATCCCGGCGTTTTGATAGTTTATACGAGAGGGTGGCACCTTTTGTACCGGCCTTTTCAGAGAATTTTCATCCGTAAATATTTGCTTCGTTTGTGAATTATCTTTGATATGATTAGCATCCGTGGATTCGTTGCTGTGCGATTCGTTCGCCGATTCGTTGCCCGGCGGTGTGACCTGTTCCCGTAGCCTATAGACGCTGGGCCCCTCGTTGACCCTCTGCTGTCTGAGCGCCTCCTTGTATTCCCTAGAGAGAAATTGAGATCCAATGTCAATTGTCGTTGGATGATGACCGGACGAATTGGAAGTGATTTCAGAGTCACGAAAGTCACGTGGCACACGAAACAAATAAAAATATAGTAAACGAAAAACGTTGCCGATCGCCGAACGTGGATCTCGAGCCAGGGTGAGCCGAGTATTACTATTCTTTATTTTGTTATGTTACCTGTAAGTTTGAATGTGATTCAAAGGCCTCTTTTCGTCCCCGTTGACCTGTGGCGTATTGCTGACTGCGGTTTGAA
The DNA here is from genome assembly GCA_018420115.1 of Euura saliciscinereae. Taxonomy (NCBI): domain Eukaryota; kingdom Metazoa; phylum Arthropoda; class Insecta; order Hymenoptera; family Tenthredinidae; genus Euura; species Euura saliciscinereae. Next base: position 58,387 of record JAFFZH010009749.1, on the reverse strand, counting down.
GGGGTTGAATACTTTGCGAAGTGCTGAGTGGTTGTTGTGCGTTTTGGGTCAACGGTATACTTTCCAAATTGCTGTAAAAAACACTCTCAATAGCACTCATGCACGCATGCAATTTACAGAAAACAATTTGACGTCCTCGGAAGGCTCGGAGAACGAGAGAGTAGTCTAAAATCTAGTTACCGTGTAAAAATAAGAAATGAAACTGGAACGTCAAATTGCTGTACATCGTACGTTTGAAATGATCAACGAAACCACATAATAATAGAACTTCAAACTCATTGATAAACAGAAAACGTACCCTGGCGCAGTCACGGAGGTCGGACAATTGGCAGACATCGATCTCCTCGGATCTCCGCCTCCGTCGGTCACAGTTCTGTCCAGCCTCCTCTTCTCGAGTTGGTCATGGAGTATCATTGCCTGAATGAACAAGGTATTTTTCCGAGTTTAGCCAAGAGAATCATTTCAAACACGATTATTCGCTTTCGGCGATATTCAACTAATTCTTCAACCTTTCCTACCTTTCCCAGCTCATCTTCAAGCGAGGTATGCTCCCCCGGGGATATCGTACTCGGCGTTGACGTTCCGCTGCACGAACGGTTCGCACCTGCCTCGCGAGCAGGCAGAGCGATCGAAAGCGGCGAACATTCCTGACGCCAAGTACCGCGGATGTCGCCGTCGTGAATCTGGAAAATAAAAATTGATAAAATACAGAAGCTACAGAAGATACACGGTGCACTCGAGGATTGGCAAAATTCTGGTACCAACCCCAGGTGGAATTTCCTGCGACCATCGCTTGTCTACTCCGTCGCTAGTGCTGTATCCACTGTCTACATTGTGGCGCCTGTGGGGTCTGGTGTCGAGGGTAGAATGCCCCCGAGCCTCCAAAGGTCCTCGCCTAGCCCTGCCTCCTCTGGCTCTCTCATGCTTTGCCGCTTGTCTTTCGAGGTATTTGAAAATGTGGGTACGCCCTCTCGTGCATAACTGTGAACCGAGACGAAAAAACGTTAAAATGTTTCAAATCCCACGCCTACAGGGAAGAGGATAGATCCATGGTTCACCCACCGCAGCAGGTGGCGAAGTCAGGGGGTTTTCCGTCAACTTGAGATCGATAAGACTCTTCATTTTCCTGAGCTCATTGGGTAAAACCGATATCCGATTGCCACTGACATCCAGTTTGACTAGCCTGAGATAAGTCAACTCTGAAACGAAAAGGTAATTATTGTAATAAAAAATAAAGATCTATCATCGAACTATCGCCTGTCTCACCAATTGGAAGCTGAACGAGAAGATTGCTCCTCAGGTCAAGGCTCCTGAGCCTCGGCAGGTCCCCGATCCTCGGAGGAAGCGTGGAGATCTCGTTGCAACCGGCGTCCAGTTCGGCCAGGGCAGACATGCGGCCGAGTTCCTCGGGCAGAGAAACGAGCCTGTTGTGGGCGACGAGCAGAGTCTGAAGAGGGAGACGGCATACTTCTCGAGGGAGAGTGGTGAGCTGGTTACGACTGTGTTACAAAATACATTAGAATTTAGAACCCAGAGTTTCCGCGGAAAATCGTAAATCGAATTCGGGATTCACCTCAGATCGAGGTAGGCCAGAGACTGCAGCAGAACTACGGTGTCGGGAATAACGCGAATCGCGTTGTGGTAGAGCTGCAGCTTCTCTAGGAACGGGTACTCTGTCACTTCCTCGGGTAATTCGGCGAATCGATTTTTGGACAAATCTGAAACAGGGGTGAACGAAAACTTTCAGGGTATTTACTGGTATCGGGATCCGTAGTAGTGCAAAAAAAAATCCTGTGAACCGAAGAGCTCCTTTTCTTTGAGGTTCCTTTTAGAAATATTCCCGACTACCCCGAGTAAAAGTAAAGTACCTGATCCCCAGGGACGTAAAAAATCTATAGCATGTGTGGAGGAGAACCACCGGCTAATGACTCCCACAATGGTATAGGGTAAATGTATGTATATGTATAGATCCCCGGCTTCCTCGTAGCAACAACAGCTGCCTGTGAAACGGGGAAACGGAAAAAGGGAATAAGGTACTCGTGAATGGGGCGTGCGAGCCACGTGCCCGTCTCGGAGGGTGGTTCTCAGAGTTCAGCTGCTACCGGCACCGAATTCCCTGATCAATACGCTCCTGCGGGTTCAGAGTTCTCTTCTCTTATTCCGGCACGCGCGACCGACGCGACTGCCAGAACGAGCGAGAGAGAGATAGAGACCGAAAGTGAGGAAAAACGGATAAAAAAATTAACAGAACTCGAATACTGCTCATGTCAGCTATCAAGATGCGAAAAAATCAAATTGGAATCAGACACGAGGCCGAACGGCGTGTTTATTGAATTAGTACAGGTACCTGTGCTAATTAAGTATAAGAGATACCTAGTTTAATTACGTTAATGAACCGCGATCGAATCGTATCGAACGCGCAAAGAGTGAATTTTTTAGTTGCGAAAGATAGAATCGCGATGGCAACCGACGTCGCGATCGTGTCGAAGGGTGAATACGTATATCTGGGGTTCGCCCAAGGTCGAGGTCCTCGGGGTGCGTTGGTCGATCGATACGTACGCACCCCGAGTGCATCGTAGCATGCGAGGGCGTACCGCTGCCGAAGACGACGGGGGCTGGGCGGAAAATAGCAATCGGCGTGCTATCGATCAACCGTGTTCCGATAACGAAAAGAGGCGCCTGAAATCTGCGTTGATCGAAATTTATTGAGGAAGCAATAAAAGCCGAAAAATAAATACAAATAAAAGAATGACAACATAGACGCGCGACATTCTGGAACGGTTATCTTTTTGCATTCGAGTCGCGTCGAGCCGGCGCGTCCGCACCGGAAGCGGCCACCGTGGTCTCGCCGACGATCGAGCCTGTGCCTTGTGCGTCAAGGATGAGGTGAAGCCAAGGCTATCAAACCGCCGCTTACGATTGTAGCTCGAATCTAGAACTCGCGAGGAAAACACGACAATCGAGCGAGCCTCGTGTAATTGAAAAGATTTCGAGAGCCTGCAGTCAAACGAGCGATTGTTGCTCTGCGGGATTCTGACTGGGTCATCGAGCGATTAAGGTTAATTGAGTCGTTGTTGCACCCAGTAGCCAGTTTAGCTACCGCGTCATGTTTTCGGCCAGGCGATCCGTTTCCAGTAATCCGTATACGGTCGTCGTAGGACAGTAGGAAAGAGCAATTATCTCCGAGGAAAATAAACTATACGAAGAAATAAATATACTACAATACCTATAGTCGGGTCTAAGCGCCACAGACACTTGGCCGCTGGCCCCGCTACGGCATACGCTATATCGCGCATCTACTCGACGCTAACGTCAAACACGTGCGGCAGTCTAACAAGACGAGGAGGAAAGAAATAATAAAAAAGGATGGAGCGAGAGGCCGATAGAGGATAATATCTGAACGGGGCCGGGCGCGATTCCTCGCGTTCCGTCGGGGCAGCAGCTAATAAAGAGAATATACGTGTATCGCGTGAAAGGGTAAAATGTCGACGCGATAGTGGCAGGCGTCGATTAATCACGTACGAACTCCTATCGCTAGGGATTTCGAAGGAGTGCCACTTCGACAAATCGATCGATAAACCGCGCAATTAACGCCTACAGGTTGATTGAATGGACTCTGCACCAGCAGCAGGTATACCTATCGAGCAACCTCTTCGCTGTTTATCAGCAGGCGGAACCCCATCAACCCGATTAGCAAATTGATTAGAATAGCCGCGCTGGCGAGTGGATTTATCACGCGATCCGAACTCTTTCCGCCCACGTACTCGATTATGAACTTTCGCCACGAGTTTCGTCCATTCAAAATCGGTCCAAGTAATCGTCTCCGGCAGTCTGCAGTCCCCGCCTTGCTCCGACGAAGGCTAATTATAAACCCGGCGTAATATCTATACAAGAAAAACTAACTGCAGTTCACGTTATGATATCCTTCCTTCCACCGGATTTCGGGGAATTCGAAAGAACTTTTCCGCTCGAACTACACGTGCCGAGGAAATCGCAAGGTCCGGTACGTAAGCTGCTCGATCGAGCGATATGATCGAATGAAATGAGTCTACGCGCGTGCATCGCGTTATGGAATATCGAGCTGATGGTAAGTTTCGCCTGAACTCTCCTGCAGCTGCGCTGGTGCCGTTTGCCGTATGTACAACGTTGGATAGCTATCTTTAGCGCGGAGGACGCGCGTACGCGGGGCCGACTACCGAACGGACGTCGCGGACACCCCGCCCGAGGAGAATAGTCGAAACGCGATTTCGCCTCCGCGACTTTTGGCCGGGGGTTGCGTGCTGGGCGGTAGGTATGTTGTTGCAAGACGTGTCGGGCGCCTATAGCACGTACGGCGCTAACGAACTGCGATGGGGTTTCGACCTAGGGGAGTAGAAATTGGAACCCCAGCTCGGATCGGGGGAAGCCGACGACGACTCAATCAGGGGGACGCGGAACCTCGTTACGAACCCCAGGTCAGTTTCCCGGAAAGGAATTAGAGTATGGATCGAGGCGTTGTGGAGTGAAAACTAGACACTCGTCCGTCTCCACGTAGGGGAAAAGAAGAGAGAACAGAAAAAGGTATCTGCCTTTGGCACAGCGACCCGTGAGCGATGCCAAAGTATCTCCTCGTTCGCTCGCATACAGCGGGAAAACCCTCGGCCTCTTTGGTAGAGTAGCGGCGACGAGTGTTTCACGCTTTTATGCTCGCAGTCGCGGGTAGAAGGATGGAATGGGAGATAGACCTACGACCCGAGTTACGTGTCTCTTCTGCTATAATAATAAACGAAGGGTACACGTTCGGTTCGGTGCTGCTACAGACGAGGACGAAAAAGAATCCTGACTGACGTGACTCCGAGTCTCCACTCGTGTCCGCACTCTCGCATTGTCATTGTATAGGTAGCGTATCGAAGGAAATGCCAGCGAGAGATAAAGAGCAGCGTGCAGATAAAAATATGTGAGAGGAGTCGCGAGGAATGACGCTTTGTGCAGAAATAGATAAAACAAATTGTCGACTGCCTACATACGTCGCTCGCTTATACATCGCAATCTCTGCACTGCGGACGCGGCTAATTAGATCGAAAACCCGCTGAGAAGAATTTCAAGTTTCAGGCTGTAACGCGATGATTAATCGGGGCTAATCGTAAGACCCGCGTGTATATTTCGACGTCGGCTTCAGCTGGTATCTGGTAAGCGGTACTCCGGATATCAACGATAAGATCTCAGACACCTGGACGGGAGTGCGTCGGGCGTGTAAAAAGAAAGGGCTAATGAACGTAGCATACGAGACTTGGACTTTCCTCGAGTCTCTCAATCCTGCGGATACACTGCATCATATCGATCGGTATGTACATTTCCTAACTGTGACAAAGACGCCGAGTTTGTTATCTAACACATGCATACACGAATACGGCGATTGGGCGCCGTTTACTTTCTCCAGCTGTGGGATTGGAAAAAAATACAAATGAATGTTGCGCGAATAACGTGACGTACGTAACGAACGTCTAGGACATACCGATGCAGCGTGACGTGCCTTTTTATTAACTCAATCACGGCTGACTAGTCTTTCGAAGAAACTGGCCCTGACGTCAGCTGCGATAGATTCTTTGTGAAAATTTCTACTAGAGTGCAAGGTGTAAATAAAAAATGACACACGGAGAGGTATAACAGGGGGAAACCTTTGCCGAGCAAGGGAAGTCTATCGATTCTTTCCCAAACCGCTGTGGGTTTCCTTCGTGAACCGGTGATACTGGATAAACTGATAAGCGAGGATACAGAGATAGCGAAGACAAAGGGAGATAGTGCAGGAATTACCATGACAGACCATTACCAACTTGCGCGCATGGGCGTGACGTAAACAAATATCGGAGGTTATGCCGAGACCTGTTCCACGGTTGTATTTGATAAAGAAGGGTCCGAGGTACAGGGGGGGGAGCGAGCCGAGAGAAGGGAAACTAAATGAAAACATCGTCTACGAGATTGACATACCAGCGGTGACGGTATCGCATAGGTTGTACTTGACGCCGGTTTTCGGAAACTCTTTCAGCTTCCTCCCGCTAAGTTTTAGCTCCCCACTGAGATGTGCCTCCTCTAAAATACGCTCCAAAGAACGGGTCAACTGCTTTTGTATGTGACCACTCATGTTGGACGCGACCATCGCCATGTTACATCGTCCGGGTAACTGGACGCACGCCAAACTCAAATACCCGACGCGAGACGCACACCGTACCTTGACCTGTCGGACGACGGACTTGGGCCGACTGAAACTAGCAACGGGAGGCAGCGCACCCCTCCACTGCCAAACGATCAACCGCGAACTAAAAAACTACGCAGACGCGCCACTCTGCGCTCGCCCGTACTCGTACCGCAATGGCTGATCCAATTTTTGCCTCATTTTCCCCGTTTTACTGGTTTTACTAATCAATTAATTGATAATACTTTTGTCTTTGACACACTGGGAGCTTGAAGAAAATACATATCTTGGGATCACGCTATTAAAAGAGATCGAATTTGCCTGGCGGACTAGAAAAGCCCGTATAATTCGAAAAACCCGCGCAACCGATGCCGCGAGAATACAACTTCGGAATTCACTGGGTATAAAGTATGAAAAAGAGAAAAAGACTGGTCGGTTTCTTCAAATTAGTTGTTGAAATTTATTATTAAATTTATAAACAGATTAGATTTCATACACGCACACATATATACAAGGGGTTGCGGATAAATTTGATTTTGGGAGGGTAGAACTGGATACTATCTTCAGCTAATTACACTCTTCGATCGTCATTCATTCGAATTAAAATATAATACACTATCTATAACGTCTAATTATTGTGCCATCAACGGCCAATTAATTCTTCTTCTTTTGCTGATTTATTCCTAAACTCTGTTCGTACGCTCTGATGAGGGATTCTTGTACGTCAGGAAGGCAAGGACTGTACCTAGAATACTCCATGGTATATTCGCCCTTCCCTTGGGTCGTGGATCTCAGTTCCCCTATGTAACCGAACATCTCATTCAACGGGACTTCTGCATAGAGAGTGAACCATCCTTCGTTTCCATCACAGCCGGTAACTATGCCGTGTCTCTTGCTGATTTGACTCATCAGAGCACCCTGAAACGACAACCAGGGATTATACAATCTTTACGGACACAAATTACACGAATCTGTTGGTAATCGATCGAAGCAGACCTGGAATTCTTCGGGGGCAGTTACTTCCACGCTCATAATTGGCTCGAGTATCTGCCAGGATCCTGCCTCAAAGACTTCTTTCACTGCTCCGGTAGCGGCGAGCATAAACGCGAGCTCGGAAGAGTCGACGATGTGGTGGGCTCCGTCCTGTAGTCTGAATTTTATCCCAGCTAATTTGTGACCGGAGAGGAGACCCTTCTCTGCCATTTTTCTGAAGCCTCGCTCTACGCCGGGGACGAACTGTCTGGGCACATTGGTGCCCACAGTTTCGTCAGAGAATTCAAGAGTGGTGTTCTGGTGAGGTGGCAGTGGCTGTAAAAAATGTACACGGTCAATTCAAAGTTCGATACGAGTACGTGCGAATACCAGGTCATCTCCTTACCTCCATTATACCGGTTACCCTGGCAAACTGTCCGGAACCACCGGACTGCTTTTTGTGGAGGTAATCGAACTCGCAGGGAGCAGTCAATGTCTCCCTGAAGGCGACCTTTGGCTTTCCAAGAACCACCGGACATGAATATTCGCGTTCCATTCTCTGAGCGTAGATTTCTAGATGCAGTTCTCCCATCCCCGAGACAATGGTTTCCTGGAAACAGGTCAGATTATAGGAAAGACCGATCGATGTTTGATTTACCATTGCAAACGTCTCAGATACCTTATTGTCTGTGTCATAGTGGAAGTGGAAGGTTGGATCTTCCTTTGTGAATCTTGCAACTGCCTTCGAAAAGTTGTCTCTGTCTTTAGCGTTTACGGGCGCGATTGACATCGAGACAACAGGGTCTGGTACGAATATAGATTCCAATGACAATTGCTGCTTCAGATCAGCAACGAAGGTGTCTCCTGACGCGCAATCAATTCCGAACAGGGCGAAAATGTCCCCAGCATAAACTTCGGCCACATCTTCCATCTGGTTAGAGTGAAGTCGGACCAATCTCGAAAGGCGTACCTGATCGGAAACGGTTGTTATACAGTCATTAGAGCCGTTGAGGTGCGCTTTGCTCAAATTTTGTTACAGCGAGTTCAAATATTTACCTTTCTACCCGTTCTAGCATTGAATATGTTGTCTCCCTTGGAAAGTTTCCCTTGGTAGCAGCGGAAGTATGTAAGTTGTCCGAATTTACCAGCCTCCAATTTAAAAGCTAATCCAACAAACGGGTCTTTGCCGTCGCGAGCTGGATTCAGAACCACAGTTTCCGGTTCAACCCTGAGAGGCAAATTATTCAGATAAGAGTATATTATGTTGCAAGGGAAATGCAATAATACGTGTTTCTTTCAAGTTATTTGTTTGGTTTCCGTGATATTTCTTTCTGTTTATCACGTTGTTCCAGATCATTTAATTCTTCAACAACTTGATCAACAATTTACCCTTGTTTTTCTTTCATCCCGACGTTCTCCACCTCTCCTGGATGCGGTAGGTAATCCAGCACCGCATCAAGGAGCGGCTGTACGCCTCTGTTTTTCAACGCAGTTCCCACCAAAACCGGAGTAAAAGTCCGCTTCAGGCAAGTACGTCTAATTGCGCTCGCTAAATCCTGTTCTGTAACTCCAGACTCGGTCAGGAAGAGCTCCCCTATCGTGTCGTCCACGTTGCTCAAGTGTTCGATCAGTTCTTGTCTCCTTTTCTCCACCTCTGTGCGAATCGAAACAAGGTATTCATCTTTCACTGAGTAAACCGAGTAAATAAATAAACAAAGAGCATACCATCTTTCATGTCCTGGGGCACTTCTTCGGTTCTAATAACCTCGCCATAGTCCCCTTCGAAGTAGAGTGCCTTGTTTTTGACCAGATCTACGAGTCCCTTAGTCTCGCTCTCCGTGCCAATCGGTAGCTGAATGAACGCGGCGTTGTGGTTGAGCTTGGCCCTCATTTGGGACAAAACTCTGACGGGATTGGCCCCCATCCTGTCCAGTTTGTTGATGAAAGCCAGGCAAGGTACGTTGTACCTCTTCATCTGCCTGTTTACAGTCAACGTTTGAGACTGTACACCTCCGACCGCGCACAGGACAAGAATAGCGCCGTCCAAGACTCTCAGAGCTCGCTCGACTTCGACAGTGAAATCGACGTGACCAGGGGTATCGATTATATTGATGTTGTAGTCCTTCCAAATTGTGTAAGTGGCTGCGGACTGTATAGTTATGCCGCGCTGTCTTTCCAGCTCCATGCTGTCCATTACAGCGCCGACGTTGTCCTTTCCTCTGACCTAGGTATGGAATGAATCGTTCGCTGCTGAATTATGATGATAATTGAGATTTTTCTACTCACCTCGTGCATTTTCTCGATCCTTCCTGTGTAGTATAAAATTCGTTCGGTGAGCGTAGTTTTGCCAGAATCGATGTGAGCGGAAATTCCAATGTTTCGAATCTTTTCAATCACTCTGTGCTCCGCGTATTTGTTGTGGGTTGACATGGAAGCGAACTGGCCATGCTGTGGATTGAAAGTAATTCAGCTTTCGATGGTATAAACCATTGTAGGGAGCTTGCGATTTTGAGGTTAATTTCTCCAGGACGGTTATTTCCGGGATTTCGGATCGCAGGTCGGAAAAAGGATTCGGAAAAAGTAATTCCCGAGGGATTTTGAAGGCAAACATGAATCCCTTAGATTTTTAGAGGCTTCTAGAAATCGGTGGAAACCATGTATAACCTACAAAAAATGAGTGCGGAGAGCTATGCCACGATTCTACTCACCTCGAAGATGTTGAACGGCAGTCTCGTCAGCCGATTTAGTTTCAGATTACTTCTCAATAGATTCAAAACGGTCATGATTAAGTTTTTTTTCGAACGTATACTACTTTTTAAAGAAAAATGGTTATCAATTAACCAAAGAGTGAATTAATTAACCGGCTGAGGAACACCTGGCGGGGGTCAGCGGAAGCACGTGTGACGGCACAGTGGACGAGCGCATGATCGGTTAGTATTCAAAATCAAAACTCAACGGTGTCAAAATTTCAACAACCGAGAGTCATCGAGGCGAGGATCAGTCTTCTACTTACTAATAATTCAAAAGACTGAGTAGTGTCAAAGAAAACGATGGATAACAAGCTTCGATCGCGGAGAACAAGCTCGCCAGGTCAGTAAATGCTTTTGTTGCATTTAACCTCGAATAACCTTGCTGACACTTGCAAGAATTTTTCTGACCGTCTTCTTCCCTTGAATTCGTAGTAGGGGCCGATTCCCCCGCCGCTTCACCCCTGAACGATTCATTTCTGGAGGATATGCAGCTTTACTCGTACAGTTCAAAGAATAAGCCGTCTGCCAAGGGTCCGGAGCGAAACGTCACGCACAGGGCTTCCTCTCCCGCTGCCGCCTCCTTCGCGACGGTGATCGAAGAACAGGATAGATTGCTAGAGCGGACAGCCAGCCGAAACTCGTTGGGTTCAAAGGCAGCGCCATCCTCTGCTGCGCGTAAGTCTAGCCGGAAAGAGGCAAGCGACGATAAACCTCAAGTCGTGATAACCAATAAGGAACCGAAGGTGAAGATAAGGGACGGCAAGTCCAGGAGTCTGGATAACAGAATCGAATCTAAACAGAACGAGCTTAGCGCAGCAAAATTAAAGCCGGAGAGACAACCCCTTGCCAAAGATCGTGCCAGGCGTTCGGGAAGCTACAAAGAGACGCATCAGAGCTCTGAGGTTTTGAAGGAGAATAAACAGCCGTTGGATTCTTCTAGCCAGTCGAATTTCAGAGCTGAAGGTAAAAAGGAGTCTAGAGAGGCTCCGGAGTACGTGACTCTTTTGAGCGCGGTCAAAGAAGTGGTCAGTACCTATGCCAAGGAAGAGGGAGCCAAGTTGTTGAGAGCCATGAATCAGCTGCATATTCTCAATCAGGCTAGTTTGATAAAGAATCTGATGTTTCAAACCGACGAGATCAAGAAGGATCTTCAGCTCGGAGAACATTCGGGACAGTTGAAAGGACTGATGGAGGAGAATGAAATCTTGAAAGAGAATTATGCTCTGCTGAAAATCAAGTATCAAGATCTGCAGGTGAGACTGGAAGGCTACGAGAAACTGAGGGAAGAAAATGCCGACTTGAAACTTGAACTGCAAGAAATTGCCCGCCGAAGTGCCAACTAACATTCGTTTAATAATTTTCTAATTTTATATCGTATAATTAATTAATCGTTATGAAACGCATCGTTTTACTTTGCTTTCACGAACTAGGAATAATAGATGAATAATACAATGTTGATATAGTTTTATACCGAAAAATCTCTGAAATATTCGTAAGTTTATCAATAAAATGAAAAGTATTCGTACTATTTTTTTCTACGCAAGTTTATCTCATTTCCAAGTAACTTTACATCATTCGTCTCTGTAACAACATGCAGCTGTTTATAGATGAGATAAACTCATTCTAGGTTTTGCTACGCGTTACAACACGTGTCAGCTGACCCAATTGATAATCTTGTTGCGCGCTCTCTTCTTCTTTGTCAAAATTCTTACACGAATCGTTGACGGACGTTATTTATCAGTAAAAGAAGATTTCTCATCTACGTCTGGCTTCGGCCGGACTTGACAGTTTTTCGTTGTTCCGTTCTCTCTTCGCGAGATTCGTCTCTTTCTATTGTCCTCCGATTATTAAGTATCTCCCACGATGTTTTGCCAGCAAACGTGATTACGACCGGAAGAGGCCGGACCGAAGCTGTTCGAGCCACGAGGCCGGTCGCGGCGAGTCCCCGGCAGCCGCGGCACGTTCGCCGTACGTAGGGCGGCGAGGAGGAGAGCGTAGGTGGCCGAGGATGACGGGAAGGTCCGCGCGCGATCTCTACTGGATCACTGGATGTATGGGTGAGCGGGCGACCCGGAGGGAGAGAGAGGAGCGGAATCGCTGCGCGCGAGACTTCGAGAGAGGGAGAGAGGGAGTGAGGCAGCTAGACGGAGTTGATTCTTCTGCGATCTAAAAGCCGTCGGCATAACCAGCGAGGGTAGTGTGCACCGAGATACGGAGCCAGTTGACGACGGGTCACCGTTCCTGAAATTAATACGCGTACTTCCGAGCTAATTGATAAAAGAGACGGGGAGCGGCGAAAGTTATCCACTCGCAAACAGTTTTGGAAGGATGGCGCGTCTACACGCCGTCACTATCGTCGCAGCGACGATTCTCATCGTCGGCATTACCACCGCTAAGGTAAGTCGCGAGATACCCGGTTTTACCTCTATTTTCATTATTAGTATTCCGCGGACCAATTCTATTCGGCATTTGGTCGTTATTACTCGATTGCCTTGATTATTCTCCGCGATCCAATCAAAACTGATTGCAAGGGCAACCGGAAATTGTTTATCGACTTATAATTTCACGTAGCGCAGTTATCCTTTTCTATATTATTTATTTAATTTGTACTTCTTGTCCGGTGCAGATGTAGTGTTATTATACTCGTGTGCGCAGTTGCGGTTTGAAATATTTCGCGAATGGATCAAAGCGCATAAATTACCATGTAGCAAGAATTGGATCTATTAAGGTCGATTATCGTTACTTGACCGCGTACGGAGAGGAGACGAGGCGACTGCAGAAGCCTGTTGAATTGTGCAGCGAAAACATTGGACCAGCGACTAGTTTATATCGCTACAACGTAAATCGAAAATGTTTATGGCCATTATTCTCCGGTTTACGACCAATTTTTCTTCCGATCCGATATACCGCGGAAATCGAATTAGCGGGAAATCGTAGCAGGCGGACCTTGCGAGGCTCTAGGCCGCGGTGGGGCTTCTTCGGCAGATAAATCGCGTTCCGTAGGACACGTAAATGAAATACGAACTAAACCATGCGATTAGAAGAAGAGCGCGATATTCGATCGCGACGAGTATCGTAGATAAGTTTAGTAGGGACATTATGTATACGTATGTAAAAGTTAAATGCACCGGGGAGATCGCGGCCGAGGGGTGAATACCGGATCGAGCCGAACGAAACGGAACCAAAGTGAATCCATCTGCCGCAAGCCTAATGGAACGGAGCGGGTCGAGATTTGATGACGCATGCCACGTATCTCAAGTAGCGCAATAAAAAGGTTGATAGGAATTACTGCCGTCAGGACTAGCCGTCGGGTTCCGACGATGATATATAGCAAATGTCACAGCACGTATAGCCGGCTGGAAAATTCTGCAAACGACATACGGTCACGTACGCGTGTACGTCTCTGACCGAATGTCTCGTAATGTTGGAATGTTTTTGTAGCGCATCGGACCTCCGGCCCCCTGACCCCGTGAATCTTTCCCCCTCCCCCTCCCCCGCCCCGAATAAGACTGCCCGCGATAGCGCGTCTCCGCGTTCAAAGGACTCTGATAGGCGTGCAATAATTGTAAGTGGCCGACAGCCCCGCTACGTCAATTTGTTTAATGCCGCGTTCTACGTACATACATGCATACGTGATGAACGCGATCTAAATTCGTGTCAGCATCTCCGGAATAATGTACATGCCTCTAATCGGCAGTATGATTTCTCGCCTGGTTCATGTTTAAATTCATTGTTCCAGGCATCGAGCTTTAAGGTGACCGACAAAGTCTACTTTGATATTATGATCGATGACTACCCAGCGGGGAGAATAGTAATCGGTCTCTTCGGCGAGGTCGCTCCCAAGACTGTGAAGAACTTCTTGGCCATAGCGACGGAGGGTATCAACGGCAGGACCTACTCTGGCTCAAAGTTCCATAGGGTCATCAAGAAGTTTATGATCCAAGGTACGATCGCCGCGGTTATCGTGTTCTTGTTCTCTCTCTGTGTACTATGGAAACCTAATTTCAATTCGACGCATCGCAGGAGGCGACGTGGAGAAGGGAGACGGCACAGGATCGATCAGCATCTATGGGAAATATTTCGACGACGAAAACTTTGACATAAAACACACGTCGCCAGGATTCGTGAGCATGGCTAACGCCGGCAAGAACACAAACGGCTGCCAGTTCTTTATCACAACAATGGCGACACCCTGGCTCGACGGACACCACACCATATTTGGAAAGGTAACGAAGAGTGTACAGATTTTTTATTCAAGTTTCGAGATTTTTTGTATATTACAATATCTTTTTCTCTTTTTCTATTCGCAGGTTGTCGAGGGCCAAGACATTGTGCACAAAATAGAACAAACAAAGACTGACACCGAAGACAAGCCGATCAGCCCTGTGGTGATCCTTGAGTCTGGCACGATCGCGGTACCGGAGCCTTTCTTCATCTCCGATGACCCCTACGAGTAATCGATAAGAAACAAAACTCTACAGCTTTGAACCCTGCGCGGTTGCGAATCCCCAACAGCTCGAAGATCCGCTTATGTATATAATATATTATTTTTTATTATTCTACAGCTCTTTTTCACGCCAGATAGAAATCTCTCAGAGTTTTATACACTCTCGTAGTTTCTGTAGGATGATATTTACGAGTTTTAATAATTACAGGCATTACGCAATATCCTGCACCCTGTCATTCCATACTCGTAGTATCGGTAGATATTATTTACTTGTATTTCATTCGATCGGAAGCCAGTAGCGGATAAGTATGGAAATTGACGTTGACGGTGATAAATTATTGATTAGAGGGATCGTAGACAATAATTATAAAGTCGATTATGGTACCTATAACGATATACTATATTTTTAGATAAAACTTTGTATCTTTATTGCTCTAAAAGTATTGTTTTCATCGATACATAAACATCGTACAATAAATTGTTCATTCCTATTCGTAAAACATCCTGCCTATAGCGCTTTCGGAACGTACAGTTTCATCGTTCGAGTTGCAATTTAAATATTCTTGCGTTCTATTTTCCCTCAGCATCTGGGCGTGGATAAAGGCAACGGCTATTCCGCTCGGCTTCAGCTTTTCGATCCTCGGTTTTTTCCACTGGATGATGAAGCAGCTAGACGTCTGAACGGAGCTAAATAACCGGGTCCAAGGTCCGGAAGTTATCGAACCCAAACGCATTCTCCGTTGCACCGACTTTCAATTGATTGTTCTCAACGCACGATCTATAAACAAACTTTGAAATAAATACATTCATTTTTCATTACGGTGTCGTAACCACAACCAAACATTATTACTAGACATTATTTATGTTTCAGGATAGCTTCAAGGAAAGACAATTTTAAAACGTGGATAAAATCTGAACGCGTCGACCAATATTCGTCAATTTTCTTTTGTTCGAGGGCAGAAGAATGAAGCTTTAACTTGCTTTAACATTATCAAAGTGGCAGTTCGCCGGCCGGGGTCGCTGAAGTGTGATAAACAAAATCTTCTTTACGACTTTATCCTTGATGGCTATCACCTGTATGACATAAGTCTAGGTATGTGCCAAAATAAACAAAATCAACAGGTAACGACGTCATAGCGCGACCAAGAGGTGGCGCCCTCAGCGGAGATAATATAAAGTATATTCATGTCAGTTGAATTAAAATTAAAAATAAATTCGAACCGAGTGTGTATGTCTGTACATAGATGTCCCCACCGGTCTGCCGTATACAGCCGTACCGTGCGAGGTGTGCGACACATCGGTCAGTCAGTCAAAGTCAGTCGCTGTCGAACCCAGCTCGTGCGTGGTTCAATGCGTTCCTGTTAGAAGTGTGTTTCTCTTACGTATCGGGGTGAAACA
Source organism: Euura saliciscinereae (assembly GCA_018420115.1). Classification (NCBI taxonomy): domain Eukaryota; kingdom Metazoa; phylum Arthropoda; class Insecta; order Hymenoptera; family Tenthredinidae; genus Euura; species Euura saliciscinereae. The sequence goes on along the minus strand of JAFFZH010009749.1, from coordinate 42,648 downwards.
TCGCCGGCTAGAGAATAAAAGCCTGCGAAGTGAACCCGTGCGTCTATGCGTGTGTTCGTTGTCAGTTTTCTTCAAGGTTTCACCTAACCTCCGACACACGGATCATATGAACGAGAAGCGATGACGCTTTGATTCCCGGCGAAGCGAAGTAAGTGCGATAATTCTTATCGAGTTACTCGTGCATATTCGCTGATCTTGACACGCATCCGTATGCGCCCAACCGTTTATTACGCATGCCTAGGCATGTATGTCGCATCTTTGCCGACTATCGCGATCGACGCTATTGTTTCAGCTCCACGGCAGGCAGGAGAATCGTTAAAAACAATTACCAAACACCCCGAAATAGTAACTGCGCTGCACACCTCGCGAGGGGCTTCTATTGACAAATTACGTTGGGGGGTAGTTTCGCGAGTCACTCGTTATAATGCTCGCCCTTTAACTGATAAATCGCTTTTTTCCACCTTACCAGAGGTGAAGGTCAAATTATCAGACTAGAATACCTATTCGTCTGATCGTCTGGAATCACTGTTGAAACAAGTTTCATTTCTTTATTTGTTCAGAGGTATTTGTAGTCGTTGTATCACCCTGTGGTTAAGCTCACGCGTGATTCAACGCAGCCGGTGGAGCAGAAACAGTCATAAACCTCCCGCATAATATTAGTATACAGATAAATGTTACATCCCAGCGCGGACGAAAATACGAGGTGGAACCACTTTCGAGTGGGAGAGGTTCAAAAATATCTTCAAAGAGAAAAATAGTTTATGCTTTATAATAGTTTATTTTTATTTACATATGGTAGACGATAGGGGTGCGCGGTGATTGGGGATTTTAATACCGAAATACCGCGCACCCTTAGTAGACGATAATGACGACATGAAGAAATCAATGACCCACGAATAGTACCGCTCGTCATTTGTTCTCGGTGATAAGGTAATCGAGGACGAATGAACGATACGATCGCGGGACGTTAGGGCGTGTGCAATAATTCCCCTAATTACAAACGGTCGCGGTGCAGGGTCGAGCATCGCGTGTCGCACGCACTTGTCGGCATATACTGTGCAATCACCGCGGCGTGTGTGCAGGGCACAGAGGCGAAGGTTCACTTTCTTTCTGCGTAATTAGAAATTTTTGAAATAGCGCCGGAACGTTATCGAATCCCGGTTCCGTTTCCTGCCTCCGCTATCTGTCCCACTCGGGTTAATACAGAAATCTCGATAGGTAGGTCGCGGAGGGAAGCGAACCCCGCTGCGCGCCGCGAGAATCGACCTCGAGATACCGGGGCGCGCACCTGCAGACCTTCGGCGAGGAATTTCGGACCATCGACGTGGCCTACTTTCGTCGAATCCTTGCAGGAGTTTCCGTCCCTTGTTTACCCGCGTATACCCACACGCTGGCCGCAGCCGCGGCAGATTTTAGGATGCACGGCTCGAGCTCGACCGTCCCCACGTGTCTTTTTTACTGGCATTTTACACGATTAGAAATAAAATTAATTTTGACACTTTTTATTGTTCAAGTGAACAAAAAAAAAATGTCAAAACAACACAAATGTAGAGTGGACCTGCTGGGACATTTTTTCTAGTTAAATTTTTCCAACAGTGTAACAGGGGCTCGTCCGACGGATAATCAACGTCGCTAATCTTGTTCGCGGTGCCTCGGTAATTAATGATACCGGGAAACGCGATGTGACTATACGCTTCCGTGGGCGTAGTATCAGCCTGGCTGTTCCAACAATTACGAGTAACTCAATAATCTTTTTCCCGATCGCTGCCCGCTTTTAGACTACGGTTTTTTATGGCAGATTTAATCCCTCGTTAACGTTCTACGGATCACGTCCGTAGGTGTGAGAATTGCTTATCGTTTGATGACCAAAACTCTCTTGCAACGGTTGAATCCTTATCGCCGCCCGATTCTACTAGACGCGACGCGATACGTGTCGTGCTAATTGTCATATCGCTTGATTGTTTCTATATTTTCATATTTCAGTGACTGTCTACAGGTCAGCGGGAGGTGCGGTAGAGAAACGGCTGACAAAGGGCTGCACCGTGGAACGCCGGGAAAGAAAAAAAACGACATGGGAAAGTACTGGCTGAACGTCGCTCTCCTGAGGGTCTTCCTTCCGTTGATACTGACCGTCTGTAAGTTCGATTATACACGCACCGCGCTCATATACCGTCTACCTCCGTTCCTGTCTCTCCTAAATTGATTAAAAATGTGGTTTAAACGATCGGAGAGAATCCGCGATCCATCCTGCGCGTGATGTCACGATCAGGAATATAAAATTCGCATTTGCGACGCGGTGACCGCGGACGTCTGCAGGTTCTTCGGACGTGTGACTGACCGCGAGATACGTTCATATATAACCTTCACCGCAGACTGGACACTCCGTAATAATATCAGTATCAATCGGCTTTGTCCAGTCTCTCTGTCTGTATAGAGTACAGGGTCCCGAAATCAGTTGTGATTTACAACACGTACGGTATTTAATGCGATAACGTAGATGTCAACCGCGTATGCAGCCGGGCCACGAGCAATTAGAGGCAAAGAACCAACAAGATTTAACTGTGGACTTTGGGGACTTCTTGACCCAATGATCTCAAGGCTTTGACACTCGGTTGAATAAACATGGGCGCGTAGCTATAGGTGCAGCCAGATGGTTTCCCTACCCGTTGTCGAACCAACTATCTTTGTTTGCGTTTCACAAAATACACAATTGAACCGACCTCACGATGCAAGCCTGCGATCGCGCCTCAATTTCGTCGGTAATTCAATACCCGTCTCTCTTTATTTCTACCTCTTCCCCTCTGGCATTTTATACCGCGCGGCTTTACAAATTTACGATTCTATGCCGTGTTTTGTTAAAATAACATGTATTAAATCCGATTCATGCGGTCGAACGCTGTTATAGTGCCCTTTCGTGATTTATTATACCCGCGACGGGGTTCCGGGTCACGTAACCCGCTGCGTGTGACCTTTCCTTTGAAAATTTAGGCTCTCATTGTCAGTGTATCTAGTACCTATACGCGCGACTGTACTTCTGATATTACTCATTGAAATCTCAATCTTTATGCACAGTGTCAACGTATCACGCATGATCCATGTGAATACGATGGATTAATAACGTATAAGTTGTCGGACTAATCTAACAGAAGCAAGGTGTGCCTGACCTGGTTGTAATTATAATAAGTAGGGGAGATAGTGTAGGAAACAACGTGCGACACGGGTTTCAAAGTAAGTAAATGTGGGCCGAGTGAGTTATTCTATCATTTTTTTCCCCTCTTTTTCTTTTTCGCCGAAATTATAAACGACTTCAATGCATTGATTATCGTTTGCACGACTGTCGAGTTACTCTTGCAGCAATACGTGTACGTGGATAATTTTCCGCGAACTCTGATTTTATTATCTGCCACCACCTGGCAGACGATTGATTGTTGATTATCAATATACATCGGGGGCTGCTGTAATCGCAACGTGAGGTCAAAGCCCGACTCGGAATCAGCCGCGAGTGCGGAGTTTATTCGGTTATATTTAAACACGGGGTTCCACAAACTCCGGTCGTATTCCTTCAACCCTATTGACGGCACTCCCACGCAGCTCGGGAATAAACCCTTGGGGATTCATAAACGAACGTGAATGTAAAACATTCACGTCGATAACAGAGACGCGGAGATTCTTATCTAGATCGACGGCTCGCGCGGTGTGGCTGATTTTCCCAATCGTTTCGTTTGTATCTTAATTGCTTTCAGCTAATTTTACGATCGATTCAACAGGTGCGGTATGGAGGCCCACGGGATTGTCGGTGATCTACCTATCCCTGATGTTGTACTTGCCGATGGTCCCGATTCCGTCGACGAAAACCATGAACGGCCACACGGGACGTTATTTAATTGTCGCTATGGGACTCTGCTTTCTACTCGTCGTCATGCAATTAACGTTTCAGCTCGTTCTTCTGGCTTTACCACCCTACGGCGAGTTTCTCGAAAATTGTGAGTGTGACTTATTGACTTTTACAATTTTGCGAAACTTCGTGGAATATTTTTAAAATGAACAAAAAATCGTTCTTTTCGATTCTTACAGTCGTACGCTGTGTATTAATTACACCCAATTTCATTCGAAACGTGATGAATTTCTTCAGGTAACTTCATAGAGACCCTTCTGAGACACGTGGGGCTTGTTCGACTGGATCAGGCAACAACGTGGATTGTATTTTACTGGCTCACTCCGGAGCTCATTGCTCTGCCGTCCGTCGTCGTTGTGTATGTCGTTTGCCGGAGACTGACGCTTGATAATAAGCCAGAAGACGGCGAACCGTTGTGCAGAAGAGAATCCGCACCTCCCTCCCCGAAGGTAATTCGAGTCATCGATCGACCGAAGAACATATCCGACAACTATTTTGCTTGCAGGTGATCGAATTCCTAGGAACAGTAGGAACCTACGTAGTCCTGTTCTCCTTGTGCTGCGCCGGGACTCTCCAGCCTTCGGTAGAAGGAGGATTGTACTTCCTGGTGTTCCTCGGAGCGGGTACCCTCTGGGCGTGTAACACAGAGCTGAGAAAGGGCTTTGCCGTAGTTTGCAGAATCGTTATGGCCTTTGCCTTTGTCCATGTGGTGGTTGTTCTGAGCTACCAAAATCCATGGCCACAGAAACTTGTCCCCGAGGACAGCAGGTGGGCGAGATACTTTGGCTTGGTTTCCGTTTATACGAGCAATTGCACCCAGCCGAGGGAGGTCGAAGTTGCTGCCTTGGACTGGGTCAGTTTCACCGAACCAGCGAGGCTCATATGGCTGTACTACGTCCTTGCCTTACAGTCGCAGTTTCTGGCGAGAAAACCCGTGAGTCTTTGGCTTTTTGAATATTTGTTACAAAGTAATTGATGAAATTTGAAGAGCTGAGGACGTGTTTTTTGTCAGTCGGTTTTTATTTTTTATACCGTGGAAAGATCGGCTTTTAACAGTGTTTAATTTTTCTATCAGAAAATTCTTGTACTCGTTGTGATACACCGACTAATTGGGAACGAGGTTCTGTTTCTGTGTTTTCTTGCCGCTTATACTAACAAAGCTTTCCAGGAAAAAAAAGATACACGATTCAGCGGAAAATTGGAGAACCTGGACACACCTTTGTCCCGACACGTGTCCGCCAGACGAAGAACACCGTCGCAGAGATGGCAATCGGCGCGTAGGAAGGCTCGCGTAAGAGGACAAGCCCTTCCGTCGCCGTGCATGATCAATTATTTTTCCACGATTTATTCAAGCTGCACATATTTAATAACAATATCTATCTTATTGGCTCCGTTAATCCATTTCGCTTCCTAGGCATGGCTTACTTGCACGATCGACCAACGATAAGATGACATTAATCTCAAACTTGGAATGGTTCTTTATATTATTACGGAAAAATCGAAGAAAAATCTAGTTTGGCCCGACTGGTTGAATAGTGAAATGAAAAATTCTCATCGTTGGTAAATTGGTATTTTCTTTTCTTATTAATTACAGGTGTGTAATATACGTATATTACACTTTGGAATGCTGATTTTATTATTTCCTGCCGTTGTTGCTGCCGCGATGCTCCGTTAAATATGATTTTGGATGTTGCTACGATTAGTTTGCCGTGTTCTAGGGATACAACGTGCTCTTGGATTCACAGCCTGACGAAAACACACCCGTACGTATCAAGCTGTCGCTAAAATTAACATATGTCAATTTCGTAACTAAACTTATCATGCTGAGCTATCTCAAAATTGTCTTCCTACCTCAAATTATAAAAAACTTCCTCTGACTCTGCAACTTGTGAATAATTAAATGAAACTCACTGATCTTTGGTGCTGGACTGGGAACAATCAACACAGTACATAAATACACAATTATATTCGTTTTACCATATTATTACATTTTAAACTTATTAATCACGATTCATTTAAGCATGTTTGTTATACATGTTGAATGTCATAGAATCACCGAGCTGAATAATTCGGTTAGTTGTTGTTGTTGTCGTTGTTTTTTTTTCAATAATAAATCGTAATTGTGGCTTTTTGTAGTTAGATATTTTACACAAACTTCTACAATTCTAATCTACAATTTTTCTACAGCTAATGCGGTTCGGATCAGGACGCGCAGGTCTTCTCCAAGACTCCACCGGTAGCGTCATTGTCCAGGATGGCCACCATGACGACAGCATTCAGCTACAATCCATGAGCGAGGGTGAGCCGCATCCAAATTCAAATTGATCTTTGGGAAACTAATATCGTCCGATGTTGTAGGAACCGCGGAAGATCAGCCAGGGGTATTCGAACAAGTGCTCATGGCCTTCTATGCCATATTCCAACTAATAATCCAATCCTCTTACTTGGCTACAAATATCGTCATGATGGCATGGAGTATAACTTACCACAGCTGGACAACGTTCGTGCTGCTATTGTGGGCGATAGTATTGTGGATGGTTCCCAACAAGAGATCTTCGATGATGAAGTGTTCCCCTTTCATCGTTATCTACGCGACTATTCTGCTGATAGGACAATTTGTTTTCAATTTGAATCTCACCGAGGACGAGCTACCGGATAGTATCGAAGGGGTCGAGTTCTCGCAGATTGGATTTACTAAGACTGGCGAACTGAGCAGCTGGCATTTACTCGTAAAGTGTCTCTATACAACAATGTTTTGGATAACCATGAGGCAGTATATGGCGGAACGGAAGCAGAGACGTCGATCCTCGGCCCTGAGGGATATGGTGGCTCCTCTTCACGTCTCCGTTTCTACCGCCACGACAGCGATGCAACAAGACATGCCCGAGATCCGGAGCAAGTTCATGAAAGACGTTGGGACATGGACTCAGAAAATTCTCACTAAATTCTGGATCGCGGTGGTCGCCATTATGCTGTTTACCAGCGGCATCACCGGCGAACGCATGACCGTTTTTAGAATCATTTACATGTCTCTGTTTCTCATTTTCGTCATCACATTCCAGGCAAGTCTTTTGTCTTTTGTCTTTTGCCTCGCGTCTGGAATACAGCTATTCACAGACGTATAAAATAACGGTAGATTTCCATTTCAGATATCGTGGGTGGCCTGGAGGAAAATGATGTACGGGTTCTGGATCACCGTCATCGCATATTCTGTAATAATGCTGATCCTTGTTTACACCTACCAATTCAATAAGTTCCCCGATTATTGGACTTACATATCGGTTGATTCGGGACTGTGAGTGTCGCACACCGATGATAATATTCTTCTGTACTGCCGGCAGCTTGAAAAAAATGATAAATCCCGTTTATTTTATCCACAGACAAATGGACATAGGTTTAGAAAGATATGAAACTAAGGATCTATTCGTTCGTCTATTAACACCAACCTTCTTCGTGATCATCACGGTCGTCCAGATGCACTATTTCCACAATGACTTCCTCAACGTTACCGACATCGATAAAATAACGTATAAAAATCGATATACATTCAATAATTCCTTCATTTTGCACCTGAAATTCAACGAGTTTGAATAAATTACAGACCCGCTGTATCAAATGCGAATCAAGGCGACCCTGAACGGGAGTCCGAGCCCGGCGAAGCTCCTCAACCGTCCAATGGTCCTGCTGCCAATGAAGGGGAGGGACAAAGAACCATGTATACTCTGAAGCAGCTAAAACGTAGGTATAGGTTGCCCGGATATCAAAAGAACGGATAACAACGAGAACTTGTTACAGACATGTCTAAGGTGGAAAGAAAGTTGCTCATGGATCGGGCTCTGAAGCATTTAATCAACTTCTACAACCATGTTTGGCTGTACCTAGAAATACACATGGAGAAGATTATATTTTCTTCCATAATGCTGTTGTGCGTCAGCGAGGCGAGTCTCCGATCCCTATCACCGACGTTTCTTTCATTGTCCCACGATAATATTATCAATTGTTGTTACAGGTATGCGCCATCCACCTGCTATTCGTCGTCACAGTAGTTATAGCCATGAACCTTCGACGCGGCATACAGATTATTGCTATAAAGGTGATGGCTGCGGTGATAGCGATGTTAATGGTCACTAAAATGATATATCAAATTAAGTATATAAAGCACGAGGAATGGGAGATCGATTGCGAGGTAAAGATCTTGGGTATTCATTTGTTTAACCATTTCATTGCTGGGGCATACCTTTCGATAACATGCATCGTAAAACGTAAATCATAAGATAACGCCTCGAATTATCCCTGCAGAACGATCCGAACAGAACTACGAGCGATGGCCACCTGGTGAATAATGTCACGGCGTACAACATAGCCGAATGGATAGGAATGACAAAAGCTCTGCCGGCCGGACTTCCCCTGCTGCTGAAGGGATACATTGGGATAATAACCATATCGACTCTACGTGGAATTATCCTAGTCCGTCAAATGTTCTATAGGCGGATGAAAGGACAATCGCTGACAACGCCGCTGATTATGTTCCCCACCATATCGAGGAAAGACGCCGACAAGGGGATGATCGAGTGTCTGAAGTTCTTGTTCAATTATGGATTTTATAAATTTGGCCTTGAATTTTGCTTCATGGGAGTCATCGCTCTGATTAGTACGAGGCTAGACTTTTACTCCGTACTGTACGCGATTTGGCTCGGTGTATTGTACTGCTTCAGAAGACCTACGATTGCCAAATTGTGGCCAATATTTCAGTGCTTTGGCATTATAACACTGCCGATACAGTATTTCATCGTCGTCGCTCCGCCTACTTGGCTTTGTATTAATTATCCATGGGACCAAAAGGAATTCCTTCGAAGATTGCAGGAATGGATGTTCCTTCCAGATCCAGATTATCCGCCAAACGCTCAAAAGCTTCTCTGCGATTTCTTTCTTCTCCTGATGATCACTAGACAGAGATTAGTATTCTATATCGAAGCGACGCAGAAAGGATCTCCTGAAGAATATCCAGGCGGTCACAACTACAGTGTCATTATGGACATAGAAAAGCCCCACTTTGTGAATCCCGCTAGTGATTTCGTGTCCCAGGCACATACTTGGCTAGATGTCTTGAAGCGGGGAATCCTCTCCAGCTTGCTGTGGGTCTCTCTGTCTATCATGTTCTTGGCTGGTACAAAAAGGACGAACCTTTTCTCGCTGGGATACTTGGTCGGAGCTTTCGTCTTCCTCTGGCAAGGCAGCGACTTTTATCTCCGACCCATAAAAACTATCCTCAAATGGTGGAACGTTTTAATAGGATACAATATCACTGTTATTATACTGAAGGCAATTCTACAAGGAATCGGCTGCGTGTACATACAGGAGGTGATTCGAACATCGTATCCGTTGATCGAGAATTCTTTGATTATGTATACTAATTGAAAATCTGTGAATTTCAACAGGTCGAAAAATCTGCCTGCTGGCTTGTTCAGCTACTGGGAATCGCGTGTCTGCAGAAATTCAAAAGTACCGCTATATTCAATAAGGATGTTGAATGTGAAGTCCCGAGAGAGGACATTGGAATGGTTTGGGACGCTCTGTGCTTCGCCTTTCTCATAATGCAGAAGCGGCTCTTCAAGAGCTACTACTTCTTCCATATCGTCGACGAGACTAAAGCGATGAGTATCTTAGCATCTCGGGGAGCCGAACTTTTAGAGGAACTACATCAGAAGAGAATAGAGAAGCAGGAATCGTTGGAGAAAACGATTCTGGAAAAGCTCAAGTTCAAAATGGACGAGATCAAAGCTAATCAGAAGAAAATAATGGGCCCTGTGTACAAGGAACCCGTTTTGCATCATGCCGGTGAGTCGACGCTTGCGTTACCTCATCTAGAAAGTAACGAATCTCAAGTTTCATTCTTCTCTTTAATCTTTATACATGATCGTGAATTATAATCAATATTTACGGTAAAAATCACAAGACGGGCCTGCACCTCTGGCGCGATCACCAAGTGTCGGTTCCTGCGTTTCGTCGGGGCACACGCCACCCCAGGGTTACCAGACTCCTATCGACGAGGATGAGCCAGCCCCTCTTACACCCAGGGCTGCGTCTCTCTTGCAGGCTCCGACCCCAAATTCTGCAATAATGACGGTATCCTTGGAGGGATACTTGGAGCCGACTCGTATTTCTTTCGGTTCTCCTCCCAGCAGCGAACTGAACCCTCGAGGCCCGTCTCCGGACGAAAGTTTTCCCGTATTCTCACCCCCGCCGTACGACCAAGCTCGCACCGACCCTCAGGCTTCAGCCTCGAGGCACCGTCGCCAGTCCAGCTTCATTGGACCACCTTGGCTAAGCCTCCAAACCCCCAGGCAGTCTATCATCTCGACGACATCGCGATCCCCGCATTCTCATCATACGTGTAATCTCATAAATCGATCGGTTGCCTGCAGCTCCTGGCTCCTGTAGATATGAGCTTTCACGCAGCACATAGACAAGTTCAATGTATGTTTATATAGGAATACTTGTCGCACCCCTGACTCTCTTCACACTTCATTTATTCCCTAGGAACGTCTTGAGGACGTTTGAGTTTCGTTTCAGATTTGACAGCACCCCGATTCTCTCATTCTTCCAGTCTAAGAATTAATTATTGTTACATTTTTTTTTTCCACAGCTATCGACGTTGCTAAAATCCTTTTATCATTGTGTATATAATTTTGTCGTTTACTTTCAGCCGCTTTTATACAGATTTTATTCAATACATGTGTTTTTGTCAGATGTACTCTATCCAGGAACTCGACCATTGTACAGAAGTCGTCCTCCGGTAACGAACAGAGAGGGTAAATTTTTTTATATGTTTTATGCCCAAGTCCAGCCCTGCTCCCTGTCCGTCCTGTGATCTCCGATATATTTTCAAATACCGAGCTCGATAAACTATAGCTAAATATTATAGAGAAACAGAGCTAACTGTATAAAATTTCATTGTAAATATGTACAAATTCAATGCATGACTTTCTACCCCTATCGATCGTACAAGACACGATTATTAATAAAAAAAATCTATTTTCCTCGCGGTGTAGCCGTTAGGTCTGGCGACTACTACATGTTCGACGATATGGAAGATGATGAACTAAGTGAGATTGTGGACGAGGAAATAGACAAGGATGAACGGGATAGACAGAAAAGACATGAACGTGGTCGCAGAATGACTATCTCCGAGGTATGAATATAATTATTGATGCAATTTTCGAATGAAAAATTTGGGGACACGAGACACCACCCATTGGCTATCAAAGAGATACAGACTTTTAGTCTTTTTGGAAAGAAATTTGCATGGAAAGTGCGTGTCCCCAGGGGACTGCTTTGTGGGTCTACTTAGACCTAAGAAATGGTAGTTTATGAAAGTTTGAAAAAAAAAAGCCGAGCATAAAAGATGAGTGAATGAGTCCTGGTGCTTGCAGCTGGTGAACGCCGTATTAAAGACAGATATAGAGATAGCCACGCACGTCGCCTTGCACGGAGGAACGCAGCAAGATGCTCTGCAGATTCGGCGACGCAGCGAACCGATGACAAGGAAGAAATCGTCAATGTCCTATCTTAGCGCTCGGTCTGAATCAGATACTGCCGCACCCATCGACGTGAGACTCCCTTCAAAATCCTGCATGAAATTATTTCGCTATTCCCAGACGCTACTCTTTACCTTTTCAACTTTCTTCATCCTTTGTTTCTCAACTCTTCCTTTTCTATCTCTCCACTTCTATCTACATGGACCAACAGGCTTGTCGCAATTACAAGCTGGTAGCTTTGCTGTATTGTAAATGAGCACGAATTTACGTATACGCGCTTAGGTATTATGCACGATTGGAGCTGGTCAAATATCACGCGACTACTATTACACATCTTGGCCAGCAGCAAACGACGTACTATTTCTTTATTAACTAGTAATGCTTGTTTTATCATTTTCAGCCACCATAGCAGTATCTATTTTATTTTATTTTTTAACACAGTTCATAATTTTCGATTCCTTTACTCAACACATTTCATGGAAAGTAATATTTCTCTCCGCTATCGTAGGAAAGGGATGACGCGAGCATGGATTCCGCAGAGGTAGAGGCTGCCGAGCGGGAGATAAAGGCTGAAGATCTCACAAGAACCCCCGTAGCATCGGACGACGAAGAAGAAGGCGGCGTAGAGAAGAAGAAAACTTCCTTTTTCACATACTTTAAATTCATCTTTGCTCTCGTGAACAGTGTCATCGTTTCCCTGACCAGACACTTCAATACCTACTCGAGGGACTACAGATACATAAGGAAGGTCCTGACGGCGGAAAAAAAAGTCTTGAAGGTTCGTAATATGTTTCTCCTATCCGTTACCTCGGCTCGTTCGCTAGTTACCGGCTGTCTTTTATATTTCCAGCTGAAACCCGACTTCAGGACTGGAACTCGCTTGGGAATCAGTCAGATATGGCAGCCTATAGCAAAAACCCAGCAGGCGTAAGTATAGAGTAGTTTGCAAAGTAGCCTAGTAGTACGGTAGCCTAGCAGCCTAGTAGCATGGGCGACATACAAAAACTAACATCGAATGTAGATAATTCAATCGATACGCAACGATCGAATTACAGTATTGGGAAGTACACAGCAGCATAGACAAGATAAACATAGATATTGGGATCATGAAATGGTCTTAATACCCTCGTTGCAAGATTAGGGAATGAAATGAAAATGCGAACACGCGATGGCTGTACAAAATTGTAGTTGTTGCTTGTCCCACGCCCCCCCAGGCTAACAGCTAGTAGATAAATGTGCTCGCTCCGACAGATCCTCCTCGTCGAGCGGTGACTACACGGACGATACGTCCGGAGACGATCGCAGACCCGTGGGCCAACCCCGTCGCCTTACAGAGAGGTAGGAGCTTCGGTTACGCATGCTTCTGTGCTTTCGGTAGAATGCAGCTAGACTGATAAATAATATAGCGTAACGGTGAAGTCCATACCCGTCTAACAGTAGGAAACGGAAGTTGTTTGATTAATATCGGTTTAGCTAATAGGGGATGAGTCTGGTAAGTGGGAATATTCAGGGAAACCGTAAGCAGTTTAAATAATTGACGATAAAAAGTAGAAAGATAGTGGTGTTGTCTGTGCCAGGAAGGAGAGCTCGCTGACCGTCCCGCATATTCGAATTCTGGCGCCAAGTTTGGAGCGAGGATTAGACATGTCCTCCTCCTCGTCCAGGTACAAATTAATTCAGGCAAAAAACAATACACCTTGGCGTCACACCGCGCCTGTAATCCTGCATGAGGTTCATTGCACATTTTAAATTTGTGCACCTTATTAATTAGTTAGTATTTTCATTAAGAAAAAATTATAACAACTGCTGCTAACTAGTTGCAAACTTTTTCATTGTCAATGTGAAATACATTCTTTGTAAATATTGATATTTCTCACGCTGCAGTTGTAAATTGCAATAACTCCGCTGCTTGTTTTTATCTATAACAATTTTAGAAACATTTTAATCTTCGGACGTTCAGTTGCAGGTATATCGGAATCCGGCCTCCGAGCCAAGCTTTAAATGTGCTTTTGACGTTCACCCACGGATCAGCGCAGACGATTGCCATAAATTTGATCTATTTCAGTGAGAGACAAGAAAAGCATCGATCGGTCAGGCAACGTCTCCGTTGATCTACCGTGGATTCTAAATTATTTTGTGAATTCATCTCTTCTGCCTTGCATTTTAATTGATAATTTCACAGCTCGATCATCTCTCACATGACTCTGACAAACCCAGAGGAAGGCCAAGGCGAGCTGTCGGAAAAAGACCAACCGCCGATTATACAACTAACTGCATCCATGTGGTTCGCTATATTGGCCCACTCAAACCTCCTCTGCTACTTCATGGTGTTTCTTCACCAGATTAAGAACGCGTCTGTTCTGTCGCTACCTTTACCACTGATGGTACTCTTATGGGGAACCTTGACCATACCGAGACCCTCGAAAACTTTCTGGGTCACTCTCATTGCCTACACCGAGGTAAGTTTCGACTTTTTTTCACCCGAATTAGATCACCATATTTTTTCATGTGTTTCAGATAGTGGTGATAATTAAGTGCATGTGCCAACTGGAACTACTTCCATGGAATCAGAAGGCCCCATATAGCACGCCGTTCTTCCCTCCGAGGATCATCGGCATTGAAAGAAAACCGAATTATGCTCTTTGGGATCTGTTACTGCTGCTAATCGTCTTTTTCCATAGGTAAGATCGATCTGAAACCGTCATTCCAACGGATCTCATTCGACATTATATATTTCTCCTAGATTGATGCTGAAATCTCTAGGGCAGTGGAACATGTCAACGCCAAAACCTGTGAGGCACGTTCAGGCTCACCTCACGGCGGACACTGCGGGGACAGCACCAGCAGCCAGTAACGGAGGACAAGGAGAGCAAACGGCGACTCGAACCGAGGATGTTCTGGTTGAAGAGTACGCGAATTAAAAATTGTTAACAAACGTTTGAGAAATCCGAAACTTGGAGAGACGCTAAGAATGAACACGAAAAACTCTGAATTACAGAAATAACCAGATCCGCAGAGAAAGTCTGAGGACTTCGGGCGATGGCAGGGATCCTTCTCCGTCGCCTGAGGATACAGAAGGGACGATTACCGTTCGTGCGGAGGAGATTGATCCATGCGATGAAAAACTGACCAAAGCCATTGACATGACGTTAGTATTCTCTTTATTCAGGAGGAATTAATCAGGGATAGGTTGAAATGGGAATGTTGAGAGACTACGATGTTTTTTTGATACCTTTGCTTCCTTTACAGAGTCCAAAAGTACCTGGAACCGACAAAAGTCTATTTCAAGAACATATTGAACGCTGACGGCAAAGAAAAGACGAATGTGTACGCCTATATGTTCTTCTGCGACTTCTTCAACTTCCTTTTGATTATCTTTGGCTTTTCGGCGTTCGGGGTATGCTGAGATAACATGTCGCGGATATACCAATATTCAGCAGCATCTCTTGACACTCTTTTTCATACTAATTCCAGACTCAACAAGGAGACGGTGGAGTAACGGCCTATCTTGCGGACAACAGAGTGCCAATTCCGTTCCTCATGATGCTGCTGCTCCAGTTTGCTCTGATCGTCATCGACCGAGCTCTTTTCTTGAGGAAATACATTCTCGGCAAACTGGTATTTCAGTATTGCCTCGTCGTCGGGATTCACATATGGATGTTCTTTATTTTGCCAAAGGTCACCGAGAGGTGAGGACACAGAGTTTTGTATCAAGCATATCCGCGAAGACGTATTTTCACTAACTTCTATACCGCATTACAGGCCATTCAATGAGAAGCTGCCTCCGCAAATATGGTACATGGTCAAATGCTTTTACCTCTTGCTAGCGGCATATCAACTACGTCTTGGATATCCAACACGTATTCTTGGCAACTTTTTGTGCAAGAAGTACAACATCGTCAATTTTTGCCTGTTCAAAGTGTGGGTAGTTCAAGATCTATCTATCTATATCGATGCTTTCCAATCTGTACTCCAAATGATAATTAATTGATTGATTGATTTCTAATTTACAGATTTATGATAATTCCCTTTCTTTTCGAACTCCGTGCTGTAATGGACTGGATCTGGACCGACACGTCGATGACTATCTCCGATTGGTTCAAGATGGAAGACATTTTTGCGAGTATATATCAACTCAAGGTGAGATCTTTTGCAATCAATCGAAATGTTCATGTCCTTGGTTTTAGTTTTTGGACAGCCGATAACTAGGAAACCGCGAACTCCTTCTGCACTCTTTAATTATGTATTTTACACGTCCTTTACAGGCAGAGGTAATTAGCCCGATCTTCTCAGTGCCTATAATATCCACTCTTTGATCATTGGATATGTTGATATCAATAAGTATCGTATTTCAAAATAGTAAATACATTTGTCAAGTTCTATCTGCTCTGCTTTTTGGTCTACTGCACCGTAACTCTGGAAACGGGGCATTCTTCACTAAAAGCAATCTTCAGCTTTGCTCCTATCACAATTTTCCAACTTTTAAACCATCGGAAATGAACGCCTAACAAAACATCATACGCTTGTTCTGTTTTTTTTTTTCGTTATTCAAATAATAAAAATATCTTCATACGTCGCAACTCCTACAACCGTGTCAATTGCAGACTCGGCAGCCAAGCAGGCCGACAAAACTGTGTCGCAGGGTACAATTTAGTGCGGTCGTCAATAACATGGAAGCGGAATTCAATATTTAAGTCCAATCATATTTTCGAATATTTTTCATTATTGAAACGAACAATTGATTGATTCGCAGTGCATGAGGGGCGTAGAGTCTGACTTCCCGCAGCCAAGAGGCGTAAAAAAACAACAGATGAGCAAATATGTGACCGGCGGGATAGCCCTTTTCCTCATCATCGGGATGATCTGGTTCCCACTGCTCCTCTTTGCCCTTGGCGGTACCGTCGGAGCTTCAAATCTTCCGTACGAAGTATCAATGAAGCTAAGAATTGGCTCCTACGAACCCATCTACGCTATGTCTGCGCAGAATACTTCCATAGGCAGATATACAGAAGCAGATTATAACAATCTTCAGGACGAATACAATCGCGATCGTAGCGCTACAACTTTCTTAGAGAACTATATTCACACGGATATTGCCGTTGTGAAGCTCAGTCGATCCTCCAGGCGTCTGTGGCCGATTTCTCCTCCGGACATGGCCAGGTTTTGATCACGTTTTTATCTTGTATTCATTTCTCCGTTCCTCGGATACTCATGGAGAGGTTTTTTTTTTCAGATTGAAAGAGGAGCTGAATTCCAGTATTCCAATAACGATTCACGTCGAATGGTCAGTGTCTAGGAAAACTGATGCAAAAGACGCTAGTGAGACTACGACCATGCAACGCGACATACAATTACCCCATGAGGTTGATGGCAAAGAAAACCCTCTGCGAACGACGCTGCTCGAGATGCTCGAGCAGCAGAATAAAAACTCCACCGTTAACCCTACCGTGGGGCCTATAATGCTGTCGAACGCTGTTCCAAAGTTCCTCAAAGTTACTAACCGGATCACCGACGTCGTGCCTCAGCTGATGAATTTTGCTGGAACAGGTATAGCTAATTCTGATATTGATTCCAATCAGTTGGAATAGATTTCTTCATCGATCGTACCGTCATGGTTGGTTTCAGTGCCTGCCGATGAGGGGAACACTTCGTACTTGTATCGAAATATAATGCTGAATTTCTTGCACATCGGGGAATGCTGTGCGCCTCAACAGTGGTGGACGGTTGAGGAGAATTGTAACGACACTGTGTATGATACGTATCTCAGAAAAATTCCACAAAATCAAGACTGTAGAGGAATCACAATGCTTCTTTTTAACGACAAAGCTTTCCCCAAGGAGCTCAGCTTCATCTCTGGATTTGGGTAAGAAATCTTCGACCCCCACCGCAATACTCTTTGATTTCATGATTTATTTCAAATCTGTTGACAGAATTCTCGGTCTATACACAACGTTCGTCATCTTCATGAGTCAAATGTTGAGAAAGAATGTGAGCGAAATGGCGCCTAAAATAATGTTCGAAGATCTTCCCTACGTCGATAGAATCCTTCGCCTTTGTCTTGACATTTATCTGGTGAGAGAAAGCGGCGAGTTATGTCTAGAAGAGGATCTATTCGCCAAGTTGATATTCCTCTACAGGTCGCCAGAAACATTGATCAGGTCGGTCTTTCCACCTCGTTCAAGCTATCAAAAGATGGGAAATACTTTGCCTAATGCGGAATTTAATATTCCAGGTGGACAAGACCCCCAGAACCTGGCGAACGCGCGGGCGATGACGAAGATGGAAATGACGACGATCGCGAAGACACAGAAATTAATCGAATGCGTGATGCTTAAATCACTCTTAAATATCATAGAAGCTGAGATTTCCCACCTGAAATGTCTAGGTTGTTGAATTTTTCGGTTGTGAGGTGCGACGAGCTTCAGCTCTGCAAGTCCGATCGTTTTTTCGACACTTTTTTTTATCCCTATGATTATATGTAATTTGTAATTTAACCGATTTTTCTACTCTCTATAGTCGTCCAGGCCGGAAATCTTTCTTTCTTTTTTTCTTATAGCTAGGCGAAAATGGAAGAATTACCTCAGCTAACGGAATGCATAGGCCAAAACTAATCCGAATCGTACAATTTTAAATGTGCTAAAACACAAATGTAGCGTTTGTCTCTCTCTTTTGTGTGTCGATATAATTACAATAGGATTTTAAATTTGATATGAGAAATAACCCTGCGCCGGACGCGGCTCGAACTTGAGAATGCATCACACATTGAAATGTCCGCCTGCTCTTCTACATACTTACATCGGTATAGCGATAAGAGTTTAAGCGAATGCGTACATATTCGGAATAAGGAAATTGCGTCGGTTCTCGATGTATTCATATACCTATTTATAATCGTAACGATAACACATATATTTCTTCGTTTTATACATTTGTATTTGTTTTATATCACAATCATACATATACATATAGGAATTACGTACACGGTGAAAGACTATACATATTTGTATACGTGCAATATTTATATGCTCACGCTTTCTCCTCCGTTTTAATACTATAATTAATCCTTTTCATTATCGTCAGCAGATAGTGTACACAGTCGTATGTTTATCATTTCACAGTACAAGTGCCTTGACGTGCGGTTTTCTTTTTTTGTTACCGCAAAAAAAACATGATATTACATATGTTACTGCATCAAGTACTCACACCACTACTACAACGCCTTTAATGCTTACCTCGTCGCGTAATAGCGAATTATTAAAAAAAAATAATAATAATTATCAATCAACGAAGTGAATGATATATCAACGTTTGTAAATATAAATATATACATTATACATATTATATACATATACATATAAATTATACATGAATAAAATATTCAGGGGAATCATCTCGAAATAAAAAGAAAATTACAGACTACTATTTCGTATCGTTTATCCTCCGTTCGTTAATTTTCGGTCTAATTTTCAGATGAAATTTTGTTTAAACTATGCGATGTTGAAGTATCGTAATGAGAAATGTAAAATAATCTCGACTCATTATAGACGCAATCTTTGTTTGCGGTTTCGTATTTCCGTCCGATAAGGAAAAAACGGCTTGTTTGAATTACGAACGGTTCGCGCGCGGCGGAATCGCTCGAAGTTGGATCTCGAATCGATTCGTCGGTTTCGTTACGGGGCAAAGTTCAAGCGGCCAGAGAGTCGATTCGCGAAGGGTGAGTGGACTAGTGGAGGGGGAAGATGTCTCGCTGCTCGCAGTTTTGACTCAACCCGCAAGACCACTGACGGGAGTAAAGTTGTGAATTTTAGAGCAGGTGGTCGTTATCTAATTTCTCCTCGTCATAAAAGGCTATCGCGACATATCGACTCAATATCGCTTCGTCGAGCGCGTCGATCGCGTCATTCCGTGAAAATTCTCGGCTAAAATATACCTCCCGCTCTACCACTGACTGCTCCAGCTCTCACAAGTCACAGTCGCAGTCAGTCCCGAACCCACGTACTCGCCACTCGCCACTCGGTGCCGATCCGATACTCCCAGTTCGATACGAGGCCTATGTACCAAACAACGAACAGGGTGTTCGGGTCTAGTTCGGGCCCCGTCGATACCCGCTGCTGCCGCTGACACCCTCGAGGCTTGTTTACCCGAATAAATCAATCGCTGCGGAGTTATGTCGTCGCGCGTCGTCGTGCCCACAGCCGAGGCCGAAGTTTACAAAAGTTGACAAAACCCAGGGAGTGACGGGTGACAGATCGCGACGCCGGACGAAAAGCGGCAGGATGTGCGACCCGGTCGACGCCTACGTCGAGAGGATGAGCTACATGAGAATCGGCGAGGATTCTGGCGACGGGCGTGTCTCGGGATCGCGTCCCGAGGGCCAAGTCCCGGTGAACAGAAACTCGAGATCGCAGAATAGCTCGCGGTCAGTGGGAGCCATAGAGAGCTTCATCGACGGGGAAACTAGGCAGCAGCCGCCCCCGGACTACAAAATGTACGAACGTGAAAATATAATCGCCGCGTCGCGATTCGCGACGCCGAAATCGGTGGAGGCGATCGGAAATCGACAGCAGGCTCCCGTCTACGAAAACGTCGACTACTACCCACAGAATTCCTCCCTTCCCGCTCATCCCCCGTACTATCACCCCGTCGAGACGAGAAACAGCCCCAGAAGCAGCCCCAGAGGTTCCGTGGCCGGGGACAACTACGAGGCTACCACGTTCCGAAAGGCACAGCCGCAAGTGCCCCCGGGGTCTAGATACCAGTCCGTGTCATCCCCTGCCAAGGAATTGCCACCTTACGAGGCACCTCCCGTCTACGAAAATATTCAAGAGGTTCACGGCACTTTTTCCGAGTCTCCGTCGCAGCAGAGACAGCAGCAGAACAAACCCTGTCCGCAGGTTCCCAATTTCTACCACCCTGCGAACATGGAGGGTGGGGATTACGTCGTGATGACTGGAAAGATGGCGAGCCAATCTCACCAAAGACCGATAGGAAGCCAGAGCAGAAGCCTCAGCTACGACGGGGTGTGTCTGCAGCGAGGATCTTTGACAGATTCTTCGTCGCTTCGTTACGTCTCCCCGACGGAGGGCTCAAAGAATGCCTATGTTCCTCCGTCTGAACTACATTTACAGGGGAACAGGACCTACGGTTATTCTCCCGAGCAACATTCCCCCAGGACTAGCCAACATCCTGCGCACAGAGAGCAGGACTCGACGCTCGTCCAGCAATCTCCGTACAGAGATCAGGGCGAGTCTGTGCAACAAAGTTACAGGCAGAGCCAGAATATCGATCAATCGCTGCCTAGCTATCGTGGCAGTCCCAATCAAGCCAATACTCGGTCTGCGCCTTTGAATCAGACAAATTTTCAAGGCGGAGATCAGGCCAGAAACTCGCCACCCGTCTACGCGTCTATGCCTGGCCGCCATCCGGAGAGAAACAACTCCCCGTCTTATCTACCTGGTCGTTCTAACAGGTCGGATAATCAGCTGCGAGCACAGAGTCAGGATGTCAGAGGCTCGCCCAAGGCCAGTCCCACAAGAGCTCAGATATCTCCGGCGGAGACAATAGCGCAGATGATTCCAAACTCCGTTGGACATGCTAGAATGTACAATTTGCCCCCCGAATCTGTACCTCCGTCTCCGGTGCGGGGCCAGGTACAACCCGCCGTTACCAGCGCCTCACAGTCCATCAAGGATGCGACTGCCGTTCATAGACCTAGGATCACTAGCCTACCTCCCGGAGTCACTAGCGGCGTTGCTGGGCCTGTTTACTTGAGCGGAGGAGTTCCTCAACTTCAAAAAGTGGCTGACGTGAGACCAGAGACTCCCAAGTCCGTTACCCCGCCCATCAAACCAGCCTCTGGAAAGGGCTTGCTGCCTTACAACGTCACTCCGCCAAGACCCTCGGTATGTTTCGTAGAAACGGAGATGGGGTGGAATCGAAGATTTGATACTGACCCTATGTCTCATTTTCAGGGTCCGACGGAGGCGGAAAGAAAAATCGAAGAACTCACCAGGCAACTGGAGGAAGAAATGGAAAAACAGGAAGAGGAGGGAGAGTACTTTGGTAAAGATCATCCTCATTAGAATTTGAAAGAGACGTTCTCGTCGTGCAAGTTGTAATTTTGATTGCTTTTCATGTCACAGGAATTTGTCACACCTGTGGGGAGAAAGTGACCGGTGCTGGCCAGGCTTGTCAAGCTATGGGCAATCTTTATCACACTAATTGCTTCATTTGCTGTTCCTGCGGCAGGGCTCTCAGAGGCAAGGCTTTCTACAACGTTCACGGACGGGTTTACTGCGAAGAGGATTACCTCGTTAGTTCACGAACGATCGTTTTCTCATTCATTCCCAATACGTTCGTTGACTAACTCTCTGTTTTTATTCACAGTATTCCGGTTTCCAGCAAACCGCGGAGAAATGCGCCATCTGTGGACACCTAATCATGGAGATGGTACAACAGCTGAATTTCCTTCGGTCATTAGTAACGCGACAACATCGTGTAGCGTCGACTAAAAATCAATATTTTTGTATCTCCGACAGATTCTCCAGGCAATGGGAAAGTCCTATCATCCGGGGTGCTTCAGATGCTGCGTCTGTAACGAATGTCTGGACGGAGTTCCCTTCACGGTAGATGTGGATAATAAAATATACTGCGTCAACGACTACCACAGAATGTTCGCGCCCAAGTGTGCTTCTTGCGGCAAGGGAATCACACCGGTCGAGGTGAACGAAGGATACAGTAAACGGGCTGATTTTCAACATTATCTTGAAAACTAAAATTTTGTATCAACCAATTGCAGGGTACGGAAGAAACGGTTCGAGTCGTATCAATGGACAAAGACTTTCACGTCGATTGTTACGTCTGTGAGGATTGCGGGATGCAGTTGACGGACGAACCGGACAAGAGGTGCTACCCGCTGGACAACAGGCTCATGTGTCGTGCCTGCCACATACAACGGCTATCTCACACTCAGCCTAGACCACCTCAGCCAGTTTCTGCTAGCTATCAATTCATGGGATGAACTCAATGACCGTGGGATGAACGACGAAACACGCGAGTTATGTCAGCGTTTAGCTATTAACGAGGTAAAACTGTTGCTAGTCTATTGACTGGTTGAATCGTGTGACGAGCACTCATATTATTATTATTATTAACGTAATATTTAATTATTTATTCACCAGAGAGCCGACGGATTATTTTTTGTTTACGATGTGCCAAAGTTGTTTAGCGAATATTAATTATCGTTATTATTATTCTTCCTCAGCAGGATAAAACGGCCAAGTCGCTCGAGGTGAAATAAAATACGCGGTAATACATGTTTAGAATGTTAACAAACAGTATATTTATTGCCTAAGAGATAATCACGGCGTAATATCGAAGAGATACCGAGTTGCATACCCTGCAACTGTGATATAATATAATATTCGAGCATAATAGTCTTTAATTCTCGTTACTAGTTGAATATAAAACTAAATATAATAGACGAGCTTTCTCTTTTGTAAATAATATGTGTTAGGTACTATTATTCATTGGACTCTGTCGAATCGCGGTGCGGCCCAATTACTTTACCACAGATGTGCAAGGATAGAATTCAGCTGATTATTTCTTTTACACGATGCTTTTTACAATTCTGTACTCTGATTCATTTTTAATCACACGAATTTCGCATTTCACGTTGTGTAATGTAGCCTAACATAACACTACTCGTACATTGAAATACATACAATATGGCATTAAATATGTAAAATCACCTACCAACGCACAAGGATCAGCTGCCAAATACTACTTAAAATCTTTAATATCCTTCTATCGATGTGTATTCACGTATCGTATATCCGTCGTTCGTTCAGAATCACGTTAGTACTAATTATTATTGTTTGTAGATATATAAAAGGTGAATTTTTATTGAAATAGAATATAGCCACGTACAAAGTCACTTCATTAATTAAATAATAGCTGATATGGATCTATTATAATAACAGTTGTGGTATTTAAAATGTGCGAGATTTGAAGGTTTACAGAGAATCAAGAGCTGAGAACGTATATTTATTTATATTAAGTGGAAGATTAATTATGCTTCAAAGAGTAATTTAAACGATTCTGCAAATCGTATGACTTATTGTTAGATAATTGAATAATAGCCACGCTCTTGACCCGGTGTGAAGATATAATAAATTAGAAAAACTTCTCAGGCTCAAAGCTGCCGTAATTATTAATTAAATACGAAAAACAAACTTTTGTAATTCTACAGTGGAGTTTTCGAATGTGGCAAATAAAAAATTCCAATTAAAACGTTATAATACTCCGGACTTTATTACAAACAGCGATCAATACATTTACAAGGTACCGTACACACGGTACGCGAAGCATGGACTCGCCTCCGTCGTCGAATCACTCTGGTTGTCAACCAGAGTAGTCGTACTACGTCTTCGGGGGCTCCGTTTGTCTCTGCGCATCCTTTCCGCCCAACTTTCCA
The DNA here is from genome assembly GCA_018420115.1 of Euura saliciscinereae. Taxonomy (NCBI): domain Eukaryota; kingdom Metazoa; phylum Arthropoda; class Insecta; order Hymenoptera; family Tenthredinidae; genus Euura; species Euura saliciscinereae. The sequence continues at coordinate 18,743 of JAFFZH010009749.1, read as the reverse complement.
AGGCCTGCCTTGGGCTGCGTCGATACCTTGGCTTTCAAATATCCCAATTTTCGCAGATGCTTGATGCTCAATGTCGTACCTCCTGCAGAAATTCAAGTATCTTTGATTCTCTGTAAACTCCCGTTAAAATTATTCGTTCGAATCTCTTTCAACCCACCAACGGTAACCATGTATCGCAGGGGTGTGAATATTTTGTACAACGCATATGCCACGGCCCAATAACCGGCGCTGGACCCTCGCAACGCCTCGATATACCTTTCGCTGAAGTGTAACTTCTCCATTATCCATATAACATCGACGCTACTGTAAACAGAAATAATCGGAAGTTGAATATCGTCGATAGGAGAGATATCGGAATCCTCCGAAAGCTTACTTCTTGGCTGCTGTGTAGAATATCAGCATCCATCCGACAGAGGTGACCACGTGTACCGGAATGAGGACGTGCCAGTAGTCCTTTGTCATCTGTTTCATCCGCTGAAAGATATTTGGCTTTGCAACGGCCGTCGGGCAGTTGGTTCGGTCCGAGTACAGTCGGCATTGCGATAGGTTATGACTGCCCGGTCTCGGGCTTCTAGAAATGCATCTGCTGAGGGAAGGTCGAGTGTAGCTTTCTGCAAAATTATGTAACATTCATCCGCCTCGTTTGTCGAGAAATTTCATCATCTCGTCCTAACCTACCGAGGAGCGCGATCCGGAGCTTCTGCCCTTCGGAGAAACAGAGTCGCCTCTGGCAGGCCAAGAACGGGACTGGCAGCCGTGCGAAATTCCTGGATAAGCTCACGGGCGATCTGATTAATCCGAAACCAACTCGTACCGTGAATAGTTCCATTGTTTTATTTATTTTAATTTTATTTATCTCAAGTCGAACTCAACCGTCAGACATAACTCGTCTAATCGTTGATGAATTACACGCTAAAAGTGTAGCAGACGATGCGGTTTGCGGGGTGAACGTAGCTGCCGATGGTTCGAGTTGCGAGGTTAGATTTCGGATTTCGATTGGTAGCCAATGAGGCAAGCTCGCGCAGTTGTCAAGAGCAGTAGTTGTCAGTAGACCCTGCGGGAATAAATTCTTTGCTTTTTATCGAAAATATGTAAAAATTGAATACATTCACGTGGTGGATTTATTGTCTGACTATCCGAGGTCATTGTCTGCTTATGAGAGAGTAGTTTATTTTCATAGCAATAATTATCTGACTGTTAACAAAAATTCAAATTCCTAGCCTTGTTATTCTAACGTAAAAATGTCTTCTTCGCCCGAAGCGGGTGCCGCGAACGATACTCAAGGAACCTCTCAGGGCTCCGGGGATGCTACGAACGATCCCAACGAGCCTGTGCACAGTCGCGGAAGTCCGAGCAAGAGAAAAATCGAGACAGACTCGGAACCTTTTCCCGCGAAGAAGCCAAAACTCGACGAACAAAAATTAACCAAACAAAACGCCGAAGATGACGCTGGCCCAGGAGGGGATACGAAGCAGGATGCACAGGTGAGTTTCGGCCCATGATTCGTTAAATCAAACAATTCTACATTTCGCGGTCGTTTTAATATTTCCCATAATTTCAGCCCAAGGAGCTCAGCGCTCCGTCCGATCTTTCCGTGGGTGGGAACAGGGGGGTGGAGGGCGGGAAGGCGGCGGGGAATGCGGCGCTTGTGGCCGAGCACTACAACGCCCTGGAGGAGAAGGGACTGTCCGAAAGAGCCCAAAGCCGTATCGTTTACATGAGAAATTTCAACAACTGGATCAAAAGCATGTTGATAAGTGAGTATGCGATTGCGCGCTTCTCCATCGCCGCAAACTAACGCAATCGCGTCATCTTGGCACAGACGAGTACCTGGGAAAGGCACGCCAGGGTAAAGGCCACAGGGCGCCGTTTAAGGTCCACGACATGTGCTGCGGCAAGGGCGGAGATCTGTTGAAGTGGCAGAAGGCTAACATCACGCATTTGATATGCTCGGACATAGCCGCGGTCTCCGTCGAACAGTGTCAGAGTCGTTACAACGATCTTGTGAACAGGAGTTCCAATAACAGAGGATTCGCGCCTGTCTTCACCGCAGAGTTCATCACTGCGGATTGTACCAAGGTGCCTATTTCGCGGTCGAATTCATTTATCCGGTAGAAATTGAATCTACTCATCGCGAATTGTTTGAAATTATTTTAGGTCAGGCTGAGAGAAAAATACAACGATGCCAGCTCTCAGTTGGATCTGGTCAGCTGCCAGTTTGCGTTTCACTACAGCTTCGAGTCCCTGCCGCAAGCCGAGTGCATGCTCAAGAACGCCGGAGAGAGCCTGAAACCAGGGGGATACTTTATAGGCACTATGCCCGACGCCAACGACTTGATGTATGCGGTTCGAGTTTGGATTTATTGAGTGTTTGTCGCACGAAACGCGAGCAGAGCTCGGTGTCATGTTTTCATTCATGTTCAGGGCTCGATGGCGAAATAGTGATTCAGACAAATTTGGAAACGAGGTCTACAGCGTCGAATTCCAGTGCAAGGATAAAGAAAAGCCACCGTTGTTCGGAGCAAAGTATAATTTTCGTCTCGAGGGCGTCGTCAATTGCCCAGAATTTCTCGTGTACCTCCCAGCGCTTAAGAAACTCGCTCTGAAGTACGGCCTGGAACTCGTTATGTTCGACAGGTGAGGAATATCCGTTTAGTATCGAATCAATCGTCGAGCTTACGTCGAGTTCCTCTTTTTCTTCAGATTCGAAGACTTTTACGAGCGGGTGAAGAACGAAGGAAGGTCTCTGCTCGGTAAGATGAGGGCCCTTGAAACATACCCGCCCTGTCACGAGGCTCCCCTTCTCGGACAAAATCCCGAGGACTACAAGCACGCCGCACAGTACATGCAGAATTCTACCGGACACAGGAAAATCGGTACCCTTTCCCTCCCCGAGTGGGAGGCCACATGTAGGTTTATCTCGATTATACCGAAATTGAGAGTGATCGTTGGTACCGATTCTCGTGTAATTTCAACATTTGATTTTTGCAGCTCTGTACGCAGTATTCGCTTTTCAAAAGATGAAGACAACGTGGAACGCAGAGGGAAAACCCGAATACGTTAAACTGTAAAGAAGAAATATGTACGGTTATCCGTCTGTGGGGTGTATTTTTGTCGTAGGGATTATTTTGTTACTAATAATTGAACAAAAAAAAAATAATGATAACTGAAAGAAACAACTAAAATACTTTCTAGGCGATGTAATATTCCGAATTCTGACTCTTATTTGAATGGATGTGTGAGATGTTGTCTTCGAATTTCACGACCCTGGTCTTTGACAAAATCATGAACATATTTCGAACCATCGATGTGACGCCTTATATAATAAATTTTTCATACGATAATGAAAAGAGGTGTCCAGCTGCGTTCATTATTCGTATAAGCATCCATTTCTACCAGGGGCGAGAAAAAGAAAGAGGAATTAAATATCGAGGATAGAATGGAATAATCCGGAAAGTGTGGTTCCACTTTTATTTTCAGTTCAATATGTGTAAGCCGTCGAGTTTCAGATAGACGATAATCTTATTTCATAAAAGAAAATCGATAATCAAACACTGAAATTGGAGATTTCAAGTTCGTAGAGTGAATACATTGACAATGAATGGTAAACGTCCGAGTGTTGGACTCCCTGATGTGACTATTTCGGCGAGCGGGATAGTATTTTTTGGTCCGCAAAGTCGTAAAAGAAACGCGGCGATTGAAACGATCCTCGTCCCGCCGCGAGTTGAATCGAGGGCATTGGCACCCGAGCCGAGGGTTTCCGAGGTCGTCCGAAGGCAGGCGGCGTCGTTGGTGGCGGGCGCATGCGCAGTGTCGCGTTTCGGGCACTTAGACGCTGCCAGGTTCGCCCCGGCCCGTTCGTCCGGTCTCGGGTCTGTCTACCAGAGCTCTTGGCGCGAGCACTGCGCGTAGTGTCGTCTGGTAATAGAGTTTTATCTGTTGCGGTCGCACGCTAGAAATGGATCTCGACCAGGCCAACTCCCAGCAAGCCTCCGACCCGGTGAGTACCCATTCCGACCCAGCTCGCTCCCCCGCGTTATCCTACGTGGTCAGATTTTTCGATATCCGGTAAATTCGCCCAGCTTTACTCTTGACAACCTCGTAAAGGGACGCGAATTTTTCTAAGTCCCAAAATGGCGTCTGCGGCTAAGTCCCCACGTAGCACACGGTGTGACAAGATGTTGCCCACCGATCGACCACCCCTGCCCGAGAGCAAACGGCGATCGAACGTTCTGGCAACGCGAATATCGCCCTCGAATCGACCGATCTAATTTATCTCCACCGTATCGAATTTCAGGAGAAACGAGCCAAGGAGAACAGCAGTGCGGCCGGGAATCATGGAGGTAAGATTCACGACGATACTCTTCCCCCTCGGCCTACCCTCTATCCTCTATCATCTATCCTCTACCCTCCACCTGACCCCGACCCCGACCTCGCGTCTCATCCCCCAGCGTGTATACGATCGCGCGTTCTTACGCGAAACCACGGGTCAACCACGTTTCGTTTTCTTTTATTCTCGCAAACGATTCGTAAAATTAATTGTTCCGATTTTTTCTTTTCTCCCCTTCTCCGAACGGTCGTCAGATTCTCATTTGAATGGCATGTCCAACGGATACGATCGCAAGAAAGAGCACAAGTCTGAGCACAGGGAGAAGGACAAGGAGCGATCTCACAAATCCGAGCACAAGGACAAAGATAGAAATAGGGATCGGGATAAGGATAAGGATAAGGAAAGGAGTCACAAGAGCGAGCATAGGGACAAGGATCGGCACAAGCATGCTTCCAGCTCCAGTTCCTCAAAGGTGAGTGTTATCCGCGCCGTTCCACCCACGCAATCTGCATCCGGTCTCAAATGTCGGCTGTACAACTTTCAGGATAAGGACAAGCATGCGAGCAAAGAAAAAGACAGAACCAAGGAGGCTGAGAAGGAGAAGAAGAGCAGCTCGTCCTCTAGTCGGGACAAAGATCACAGGAGTTCGAGCTCGAGCAAAGACAAGGACAAGGACAAGGACCACAAGTCCAGTTCGAGTTCCAAGGACAAGGACAGGTGAGATTATAATCTTTCCTGCTAATCGTCCGTTCGACGCGATCTGATCTTACTCTATGTCTGATGTAGGCACTCTAGCAGTTCCAATTCAAAGGATAAGGACAAGGAGAAGGAAAAGGACAAGCACAAGAGTAGCTCGAGTTCCAGCTCTCGCGACAAGGATAAGACCTCCTCATCCTCCTCCTCCAAGGACAAAGATAGAAAGCATTCCTCCTCCGACAAGGACAAGGACAAAGACAGGCACAGCTCTTCGCACAGGTCCTCTGACAAGGATAAGCACAGTTCCGGAGATAAGGATAAGCATCGACACGACAAAGACAAGGATCGCCGTCGTCAGGACAAGGAGAAATGTGAGCCAGATTTAGTCCTCCTGCAATCATCATCCGAGTTGTTGATTCTAAATGTTTTTTCACTCCATGTTTCAGCTAAACACAGGGATGAAAAAAAGGACAGGAGCAAGGATGAAACGAAGATCAAAGTCGAAGTGCAAACGGAGCCTGAGCCTGTTCCCAAACCTGAACCGACTGTGAATCAAGATTACAGATACCACGATCGAATCAAGACCGAAGTTAAAGAGGTGGCACTGAATTTAGCCTACGATCTATCGGAAACATTTTGTATAACGAAATTTTCGATTGTATACTCATGAAATTTACTTTGAAACGAAACTAGGGGGATCTGTCTAGGGGTCAAGATGAGATGGAGGAGGACGACGAAGACAGCGGCACGGAGCAGCGGCTTTACATCAAAGAGGACGACGAAGGTGAGGGAGAATGGAACAAAGATGCGACTATGGATTCTACGGACGCTAACGACACGAGACTCTCCGAACTCCACAATACTACTCTGAAGACGGAGGAAGAGTCCGAAGAGGATGTGCCTCTGGTAAGCATTGATTCGTTTGACTGCCACTGTCCAGACCAGACGATGCCTACGATTTGTCCTTCATCTTTATCGACCTGTTTCTAAACGCAGTGACAACTGGTTATCTTCTATTTATTCAAGATTTTCAATAGATTTACATATTTTGCAGTGGAAAGGTGGGATCCCACAATCCGACAACCGGAACAAACCATCCTGGGCGGTACGTCGTCAGGCATGGCTCGTTGTTCGTTGTTGTACATTTTATTATCGAATCTCATTTTTGTTCAATCGTTAGTTTCAATACGCTAGAGGTCACTCTGCGATACACAAAGTTGAAATATTTCATCGATGTTTCCACTCTGTTTATAATGTTGCAGTTTTCCTTTTTGTGCCTTGTCAATTATTCTTCTCTCACTTGTTTGCTTATTTACACTGTCAAAATTGTAACCTTCTCGCCAGAAACGTCCTAATCTGATCAGGAAATGAAGAGAAGAAAAATTCTAGTTTCTTAGCGACCAAAAATTCGGACCTTTCTCGGTGATATTCCAGGCGATTAGCGAACAGTAAAATCGTCCAGATTCTCGACCCTAGTTTTAAAGTTCGTCTATTTCTAAATCAGTACTGATCAGGCGATCCTCTTATGCTCAGGTTGATAGGAAATCATTGTCATCGTCTATGGTAAAGAGGAAAATGGATTCTTCAGACGAGGAAGACGTACCCCTTCTGGCTCGCAAGAAGGCTAAAAGAGACACGGCAAAGTTGAAGAAAAAGAAGAGGAAACACGCCGACGACGAGGATGAGGAAGAAAACGATTACAAACAAGTAAACCTCTGAAGTTTTTCGTTCCTTTCGTTACACTTGTTGATTATAGCCACGATTCTAATAGTTTTTCTTCTCATCCGCAGACTAAGGTGAAGAAGAAGCCCAACAAAGGAATAAAGACCGAAGCTTCGCCAGGTGGGAGGAAAAAGAAAGAGGAAGAAGCGCAAGAAGTTTGGAAATGGTGAGGGAATAAATTCGCTTCATTTGACGATATATTTGAGAATATGAGGTGTCGCTAAGGTTCGTTGACACTCATTTCGGATTTTCCTCCGAGAGGGCGTGAGGGGCGAGCTCGGCACAGGGTGGGGGTCCTCCTATGATTCCAAAATGGCCACCCACCGGTGTGCCTGACGATAGAATCCATGCTGCCTCGCGTTTTTCTAACATGTAGACCGTTTGTGAAGAATGGATACTCCGGTCGCTGTATATCGGGTGACCGTTTAAATTTGATCGGAGTGTTTAGAAGCACTAGTCACGCGTGTCGACATCGTGCCGTCGCAAAAAACCACGGTATCAAAAATGCGAGGTTATGTCGACCTACGATCGTCCATTCGCAAAAAAATCCACTACCCCAGTGGCTCAGAGTCCCACCAACAGTTGTTAGGTGATACGAGCGATGATGGTTTCGTATTCAGTTTTTCCTTTAAATTGAACAATCTTCCAGGTGGGAGGAGGAGAAGAAGAACGACGGTACCAAGTGGCATTTCTTAGAGCACAAAGGTCCCGTCTTTGCTCCCGATTACGAGCCATTGCCTCGAGATGTAAAGTTTTATTACAACGGAAAGGAGATGAAATTGTCGCAGGATACGGAGGAGGTTGCTACTTTCTACGCAAGGATGCTGGACCACGATTATACGACCAAGAAAATATTCAACAATAACTTTTTCCAAGACTGGAGAGACGTTATGACGGAATCTGAGAGAACAAAGATCATGGATTTGTCAAAGTGCAATTTCAAGGAAATGCATGCTTATTTTCTTCAAAAGTCCGAAGAGAGAAAAGCCATGACCAAGGAGGAGAAGAAAAAGATCAAGGAACAAAACGAAGAGATTCAGAAAGAGTACGGATTCTGTACCATCGACGGTCACAAGGAGAAAATAGGCAATTTCAAGATCGAACCTCCAGGTCTCTTCAGAGGACGCGGTGAACATCCCAAGATGGGGAAATTGAAGAAGCGGGTAAGAAATTTTTATACTCTGTTACATAACAATTTATAAATAACGTTGCTTATCCTGAAAATAACGCGCATGATCGGATGATGTGTTACAGGTGACGCCGGAGGATGTTTTGATAAACTGCTCCAAGGACTCTGTGATTCCCAAGCCACCGTCCGGTCACAGATGGCGAGAGGTGAGGCACGACCCGAACGTAACGTGGCTGGCGTCCTGGACGGAGAACGTGCAGGGTCAGGTGAAATACGTGATGCTGAATCCATCCAGCAAGCTGAAAGGAGAGAAAGACTGGCAGAAGTATGAGATCGCGCGAAAGCTTGCGGCGTCTATCGACAAGATCAGGGCAGAGTACAGGGAGGATTGGAAGAGCAAGGAAATGCGCATCAGGCAAAGGGCCGTCGCCTTGTACTTTATCGATAAACTCGCACTCAGGGCTGGTAATGAAAAAGACGAGGATCAAGCGGACACCGTCGGCTGCTGCTCTCTCCGAGTCGAACACATCTCCCTGCACGAGCATAAAGACGGCAAAGACTTTGTCGTTGTGTTCGATTTTCTCGGTAAGGATTCGATCAGGTATTACAACGAAGTGCCTGTCGAAAAACGGGTGTTCAAAAACCTCCAACTTTTCATGGAGAACAAATCGCCCGGCGACGATCTCTTCGATCGTTTGAATACGACCGTGATGAACAAGCATCTTAACGAGCTCATGGAAGGACTGACGGCCAAAGTATTCAGAACTTACAACGCGTCTTGGACGCTGCAACAACAGTTAGAAAAATTAACAAGTCCCAACGACACTGTAGCTGAAAAAATACTAGCTTACAACAGGGCGAATAGGGCCGTGGCTATTCTCTGTAACCATCAACGGGCTGTGCCTAAAACTCATGCCAAGTCCATGGAAAATCTCAAGGCCAAGATCGAAGCCAAGAAAGAAGCCATTACCGAGGCCGAGATGCAAGTCAGGGAATCGAAACGGGAAGCCAAGCACGGTTCGGTCAAGGAGAAAGTGTGAGTACGAGTATCTCGTATGGAATTGAATTTCTCTCGTTACTTGTGTTCACGCATGTTTTCATTTTCGATCCCGCAGAGTGTATGAAAAGAAGAAGAAGACGTTGGATCGACTGCGAGAGCAGCTCGGCAAGCTCGAGGTCCAGGCTACGGATCGGGAGGAAAACAAAGAAATCGCTCTGGGAACCTCCAAGCTGAATTATTTGGATCCTCGAATCAGTGTGGCGTGGTAAGTTTTCGCAGCTTTCCATTGAATAAGAGGAGAGCATTTCAAGTTGATTAATTTTGTATCGCGATCCACTCACAGGTGCAAGAAGTACGATGTTCCGATAGAAAAAATCTACAACAAGACTCAGAGGGACAAGTTCAGGTGGGCCATAGACATGGCCGGACCTGATTACGTCTTTTAACCCTTGAATCGACTTTGATGCGTCTCGTCTCCCTCGCGGATCGGGACCCCGACTTTCGACCCAATCGACAGCATTGCCGTTCTTTAGTGAATTTTTATTTTAGTAATAAAACGCGAGTATGTCGAAGAAGAAGGAGGAAAAAGAAAAGAAATCAACTTTGAAGATTATTGTTACGTATTTATGTCGAGGACGAACTGATTCCTGTGGTGTATCGAGTTTCAATTTAGAGAATTTATACATATGCAATTTAATTGGCGTTCGTGCTGAATTAAAAAATTATTGGTCGACACGGATCGACGGCCGAGGAACCATTCTAATTATCTACGAATACTCTTTGATATTATTTTCACCTCTTTATCCTGTTGCAAGAATCAACTTGAAAATCAATAATTCGCGAACAAAATGGAATCCAACATTCCGCCGGGATCGGTGTCTGACAAAAACGAGCGTCGACCCGTATCTTCTGTGTATACACATTTATTAGTTATTCAAAGTAAATACATGTACTTTACAGGGTGGCCATGAACCGGAGATTTATGCTTTACTTTCTTTACATCGCAAAACTCAATTAAATGGGGGGAAAGAAAAAAATGGAAAAAATTTCGAATCTCACCTTCCATCGCTACCCTGAATAAGGCAATAGAGCCCTACCATTGAGTAACTATACCTCGTACTAAAGAGAGCCAGTTGAACCTATGGAATTAATTCTGGGGTAAAAAATATTATCTGAACAACTCCATTTTCTTTGATTTGTTTTTCTAAACATAAAAAACTTCTCTAAATTGATCAACGTATATCGTAGTATTTTTTGTTTTGTTTTTTGGATACTTTTGATGGTAAAATTCTCATTCGATTGACTCGCCAATCTACCAATGAATTCCAGTGGAGTGATTTACGTAGAAATTTGGAACTAATTAACTTTAGGTTTGACAGAAACGAACCTAATCTTAAATCTTAACATAAATGTAGACGAAATTTTATGTGAGTGTGCAAGTAGATGAATAGATTGTAAATAGGAAAAAGTTGGATGGGTGCGATACGCGTTACGATTCTTTTTACATTTATTAATTACTTACATTGTAATTGTATTATAAGTAATCATTAGCGTACCGCAGTAAGCCCGACGAAAGTGAATGAAACTGAATTACGATCAAGTAAAGTCATTGTAACGTGTGAACGCGCAGGCCAATTATCCTTGACAGTTTATCGAACGTGGCGTATGCTTGTACGTACACACCCTTAGTACGTACATTTGTTAATGTTTGATTTTATTACCTAACTATTATAATATACTTTCGTATCTCGCACGTGTGGATACTTGGTATATTTGAACACAAAGTTTTCGCTCATTCGTTTAATGGAACTCACGCGCTTGAAAAGTTGCGGGTAAATGAAAAAGGCAAGTATTCTAATACTTTTAAGCTCCGTGCGAGGAGCTTAAATTTATTCTCTCACCACCGTGTGGAGTGTAATATTTTATTTCGGATTTATTTTCTTTGAAAAATAAGGATGAGAAAAAGGAGAACAAGGTTCGAGGTTGGTTATTGTCACATTAGTTAGACTAATTTGAATCACGGCTCTCAATTGAAACCGTGACGGAGCAGCTGGCCTCCCTTTACTTTAGTTTAAAAGCCCGTAGGAGTAAGATAAGAAGTAGTTGTAGATCGATTTATTATATAGGACTATTAAATGTGTGCTGACTCGGAATAGTCGGAGAAGAACAATTGATGAAATTCTAAAATTTTCGACGATAGTGCAAGAAGGGGGTGTCCAGTTGTATAATACGTGCGCCGCTCGATTTAGAACGGCTACGCGCATTTCTGACTTTTTCACACAAAAAGAAACAAAAAAAATAAATAAAGTATGAAATAAAAAATCTAGATTTAGAAGGCAAAATGAAAATGAAATATATTATTAATGTATAGGCTTTGAATCTTCCTACTTGTCACTCGGATGTGACGCCGAAAGCCTCGAGAAGTCCCCAAGGAACGTCAGTATGCGTGTGTTTTGAGATATTGCTGTTTCTGTATATTACAGGAATTATTATATTAATAAAAATTCATAATAGTGTAAATTTTTCACAAAATTCAACGTTCCCCGAATCCCAACGATCGAATGGAAAATGAAGACACGACGAGTAATCACATTTATTATACATTGATCTTTAATCTTGGATGATGGAACAATGATCAAAATGTTAACACTGAAAATTAACACCAAAGCTCTTGTAGTATACAGAAGTGTACATAGTAGAGTGGTATAATTTTTCAGCATGCAGCGGTGCGCATATCTTCAAGTTTAATTTCTTTATTACAGACTATACAGAGAACGAGTGTTGTTTTTTTTTTCAACTTATTTCTTGACATCTTCCGGCGCGGGCTGTTCATCGGCGTCGTGGGGCCAGAAAGTCGGTTTCTCCAGTGGATTGAGAGCTATGTCGGGATAAGCGTCCCTGAAATCTTCCATAGTCATTTCTTCGAACGGAAGCAGACCCTTGATGTGCGTTACTTTCGACTCATGATCCTTTATACGTTCGTTGGATTGGACGACAAATTCCTTCACCGCAGCTACCTGTTACACAAAACAATCATTAGATTGAAATCATCGAGCGACGAAAATTGTGATCGTCAAGCTCATTCTTACCACATCTTTTTCTTGGGCGTCTACAGCCGAAGTGAATTTGTCCTCCGGATAGGAAATCTTCAAGGAGTCGTATTCCTTCTGGAATTTATCTACCATTCCAGAAACGGCAATGTTCTTCTTGTAATGGGCCCAGTCGAGTTTTGGCAGACTCTCAGGGTTTGCTTCCATGCTGTAAAACGTCAAGTACGGTACAGTAATTATCTGTTCGGTGTGGAAAAGGAATTGGGAAACAATTGCAGACTGAGATGTGCGATCGAGATAGATCAATGTTTAGGGTTTGTCATTCGATATTCATGAGGAAGGTTTGGGATTGATATACGGCGAAAATTTGTTACATAATAATGGATTTTTTTCTGTCTTTTTAAAGGTTGAAGCGATATGTCTACTAACCGACGAAGATATTGGTCGGACTTGGTCTTGAACGCGATGAAGACGCTCTTATCGGCTTCCGGGACCCTCTCGGCGATAGCCGACCAGTTTATGGTAGGGCTTGCGATTCTGCGTGCCATTTTTTAAAACTGATTCAGAGTCTCCTGCAAAACTCTTGACGACTCGAGACAAACCAATATGGCTCCTCGGTGGCACCCGCGGCGGATTCTAACGATTCGATTACTATCGATATCGCGCGCATGGCTCGGAACGTGGCTCCATCCCCCGGCTATCCCGGAATTCGGAAGGCGAAAAACTCGTGACCGAAGAGCTGTCACACTCCCGAATTGTTCGAAATGACATTTTCCGCGAAATTATTAATTCGCGTGTCGAACTTGTGTTCCAGAGGGATCGCTTGCAACGTTTCCAAAAGATCCGTTGGTCTCGGATCGACGAGTGACAATTTCACGCAGGAACGAAAAAAGTCTCGATGTTACATGCAGGAGAGAGTAAATTTAGGTTATGATAGGAACGGAGAGAAATCAAATTCTAGTAACTTCAAAGCTGTGATTGCGACTCACGCGATGTTTTTCGGATTGTTTGGGCCGGATCAAAGCGAGGAAGAAGAAATTCCCGAGTTTATTCTCAACATAAAACGATCTATACTCATGATACGGGTGAATACAACGACAGCTGCCGCTAGGAGCAGACGATTTTCATTCACCGTTCAATCGCTTCGTTTTTCAGAACGGAGAATACGAGAAGGCGGAGCAAATGCTGCATTTGGCTCTTCGCGAGGCTCAAACGCTTCAGAACTACGACGCGATAACTTACATCTACGACGTGATGGCTAATCTGGCCTTTGACAACGGAGATTACAAGAAAGCGGAGAGACTCTTCGTCTCTGTGATGCAGAGGCTCATAGCCGACGGAACGGCGCAGGACGATTTGAAGATTATTCATATGAGCTTGAAGCTTGCGAAGCTGTACGAACATCAGGGAGACGCGGTGTAAGAGAGTCCGAACTCTCGTAGCTCGATTATTGTTGAATTTGCCAACTTTGTTGAACAGGAAAGCGGAGGATGGTTACAAATTCTGCCTCCAGCACCTTCAGGACAAAGTGGACAAGGGTAGCGAGGATCAAGACGTTATTTTACTGTGGGGTATGGCGATGGATTGGTACGCCAGGATGCTTCTGTCACAGTCTAAGAACGACGAAGCTTTCCGATACTTCCTCAAGGCCTATCGAGTCTGCGTCGAGATAAATGGACAGGTGCACGAGCAGACTGCCGTTCTGTTGAACGACCTCGGCACCATAAGTTTTATCAAAGGAGATTACGAAGGCGCTGTGAATTACTTCACCCAGGCGACCGAAATCGGTAATCAGATATTAATGAATCCATCATTTTGTTTAGAATATAAATGACAGACATTGATTTTTATCCCAAAGGAAAGAAACTGCCCGACATGGAAGAACTCGGCGCGATTCACGTAAATCTTGGAAATGTCTTGATAAAAAAAGGCCTCTACGAAGAGGCCGAGAAGTCGTGTCACAAGGGATGGAAGTTGTCGAAGAAACACGACGATCGGGAGTGTCTAGCAGAGGCCAGCGATTGTCTGGACGAAATTAAGAAGATCACTTCATCCTAGATGCCGATATTCGTGGAATATTGATCGCCCTAGTCACTACTTGGCACTCTGTTATTTATTTATTACCCATACAAATGCTGTTGAATAGTTATAGGTGCGTTCGATTGAAATTAGACAGATTGATTCAGTTTGAATTCGTTTATTACTTGACTCCCAGTCTGCATTGAAATGAAATAGACTGATCTTGGGAATGATTGTCTTTTACAGAATCACTACACTTGGCAGTGGATGACTTTGACCAGAGGGAACTATTTCACCTTGGTTCCAGCTACGAGACTAGCTATATACAAGAAGCTGCAACGATATACAGATATACTTAAAGTCGAAGATTTTATTTGAAGCTTTGGAATGATTGATTTACATCATTGTTTTTAGAACGGCTATTTACAAAGGAGCTGCGATATAGATTTCAAATGGGAGTACCGAATCATCGGTGGGTGTAATTGAATTCTTTTGTTCGATTACTGTGGTTTAACTTCAATATCGTGTGATGTGTGTATGTATGTATTCAGTTTGATTATAACTATACAATGATTACAAGAACTAGATAGCATAACAAATTCGTTTTTATAGTACAATAGCTAAATTCTTTCAGATTCTATTTAAAGTTGATAAAAAATAAATCGCTAAAGTTTCTCTATGCCAAAAAGAACGAGCCGCTATAATCACGATCGTGAGATCTGTAAAAATCGTTCCGATTGTATATAAAACGTTTTGAAACGAGACAAAAATATGTGAATCGTGAAAAAAAGTAATAACAAAAAAAAAAAACGGAAAATCACTTATCAAACATAATTAAATCAACCAGATACATTCTTCTTTCTTTCTTTAAACCGTGGAAAAAATACCATTTTTATGTCAAGGTATATCGATCAGTTGAGGCATTTCACAATTTAAACGAGCAGCTCAAAAAGTATAGTGAAAAAAAAAAATAGATTTTTAAAATCTATTCGTTTGCTTCGCAAGCAGCAGGAAGAATTTTCACAGACATTGTCTTATTATCTATAATTTGAAGCCTATTCATTCGTACTGTGCTATTTGTACCATAACGAATACTCCAAACAACAGAGCGATTATCTCCTTGATCGATTGCCAGAACTTAGTGTCCGACAAGAGCTCTGGAATTACAGACACGGTCGCGATGTAAATAAAGCCGCCGGCTGTGAACGGCAGTATCCAAGAAGTCGCAAAGTCTCCTGTAATCCAAGGAAAGTAGAGAATTGATCATAATCAGGCGCACAAGATGAATACAGAAGAAGAAATAAAACTCTCACCCATTCCTTCGGCTAACAGAGAGATGCAGGTTCCAGAAACTGCTCCTAACGCCGTGCTGAGCTGTAGCCAAATTGCCTGCGGCAGAGAAGAGGATAGAACGTCTTATCGTTAGAATATTCGAAATTGAATGAGATTAATCAGCGAATTTGAAAACCACCTTCTTCCTGCTGCATCCGCTTTGAATGAGTATCGCAAAGTCTCCGATCTCATGCGGCACCTCGTGAAAGAGGATTGTCACTGTAGTAACGAGGCCGATTTTATTCCCAGCCAAGTAGCTCGCGCCGATTGCAAGTCCGTCGGTAAAATTGTGGGTAAAGTCAGCGGCGAGATTCAAGTAGCCGGCGATCTTGAGATCTTTAACAGGCTCGTTCTTCTTGGCCAAAGCTTTGTCTTCTTTTCCTCCCTTCTTCTCCTTGGGCGCGGGAGCTGCGTGACTGTGGGAATGCGCATGATCTCCCTTAATCAGGCGAACGCCCTTCTCTATCATCAGAAAGGTAATAATTCCCAGGAGAACGGACAGGCCAACGGTCATGTCGTGTCCGTGGCTGTGACCATGCTCATCTTCGCCCGAGTCGTGGCTGTGGCTGTGGCTGTGAGCGTCCTCCTGATTGTGAGAGTGTGGCGACAGCGCGTGCGGGATGAGGTGAAGAAAAGCGTCGCCTAGCAGACTGCCGGATGCAAAACTCAGAACGATCTTTAGCCAGGGTTCCTTCTCTTTGCTATTGTCCAACGGGACAAGAAAGAGGATCAGGAACGGAGCTGCTGAGATAAGGAGGGTCGACCCGATCGCGTTTATCCACAGGGAAATTGTGTCACGGTCTGTCTTCAGGTTATCAGCCCCGTGGACGTGGTGCTCGTGCTCGTGCTCATGGTGGTGGTGGCCGTGGTCGGCTGGTTTCAACCGCTCGTTGGCCTGCTTGGAGTATTTGAAACTCGGAGGGTTTTCGTCGTGCGAGTGTCCGTGACCGCCGCATAGCGCAGGAAATCCGAAGAATATCAGGATTATCAGAAGAGCTAGGGCAATTTTGGTGGTCAAGGCACGACTGAGGAATTTCTGTTCCGGTATTACTCGGCCCGTCATTGTTCTATTCTGAGGTTAAAGTGCAGTCTTTGTTACACCACATTCGTCAAGTCGTTTATTTTATCGCAAATCCGTTCACCGCGCAGAGCCTTCGTCAATGGGTGTTATTCCCAACGTATGTTATTTACGAGACAAAATTTTTACGCTTTTTCAGGCTAGATTTCCAACAGATGCATCTACGTCAACATATTCCGCGATCCGGCACCGCCGAACTTGTGCGCCGCCAGTTCTGCGCTGCCCATACAACAAAACGTGCCACGCTTCTGCCCGTTCTGGCCTCTTTCCGGTGGAGCCTGAAGACAGACAACCACATACACATCGGTGTAAGTTAGGAGGCATATCATCCGATAATTTGACCACCCGAGCGGAACGTTTTGCGGAAAGACGTTCCATAGTGTCTGAACGAATTGACACGTTTTATGAAGAATTTTATAATTAGGCGTTTGTCACTGGTCTCTGTGCGATTTTAACTCGACTTTACCTAAGCGTTAAAGCTCGATTGATAATCGCGGGGGGTTGTATATTTTTGAATGAAGTGGA
The DNA here is from genome assembly GCA_018420115.1 of Euura saliciscinereae. Classification (NCBI taxonomy): domain Eukaryota; kingdom Metazoa; phylum Arthropoda; class Insecta; order Hymenoptera; family Tenthredinidae; genus Euura; species Euura saliciscinereae. Next base: position 1,862 of record JAFFZH010009749.1, on the reverse strand, counting down.
GCCGGATGAATAAATTGTATACCTACGTATTTGAATGGATTAGGATATCTTGCATTAAAGAAACCAATAAGTAGAGAAAAGTGTCTGTTTTCTATCCCTCCTATTGACTGAATGATTGCATGCCTCCCTTTGGTGAAAAATACGGTAAGTGTTCGCTATAAATCTCGAATTTGGATGAGGCGCCCATCAAGCCCGAGGAGGTGTTTCGAAATTTCAGAATCATTGACTGATTGATTGATTGATTGATTGATTGAATGCATGCATGCCTCTATTTGGTAACAAATTTCGGATAAGTGGCACTAAAAATCTGGGATTTGTATCAGGAGCACATGACGTCACAGGAGGTGTTTCGAAAATTCAGAATCACTGACTGATTGATTGATTGATTGAATGCATGCATGCCTCTATTTGTTATCAAATAGAGGCATGCATGCATTCAATCAATCAATCAA
>JAFFZH010009741.1:18025-52519 GCA_018420115.1 Euura saliciscinereae | reverse complement strand
AATAATAATAATAATAATAATAATAATAATAATAATAATAACAACCATAACAGGATTTACCGCAGTATTTGATCGATTCATCGGACCTCATGCTCCCCAATTTCGACTAAAATTTGAATCGGCATAATTTTTTGAAGTGTAACTTTTTTTCGTAACATTTTCGGAATTAATATTTCTGATCATTCCATTCTCTCGTGAACTGCAATGATACAGGTTGAATTTTTACCGGTTTTTGATTGAATAGACATGGAATATTAATATACAACCCCTATGCAATAAAATATTATGTTTATATTATTCGTCGTGCCTGAGTGAGTATATTAAAAAAGCTCGTAAAAAAGGTAACGAAAATAATAGTGAAAATAATAAGAATAATATTAATATTAGCAATAATAGTGAAAATATTGGGAATTCTGAATCAACTTCATCATTATTATTATTAGTATTACTACTATGAAAAAATCTGAATTTTTCAAATTCATGCAATTTTCCTAATCTTATAGTATATAAAATTTAATTAATTTAATTTATGATTGCATAATTCCAGAATAAAATATTGTTGTCAAATAGTATGCTCTTGGAAAAAGATTGAAAAACATGAAATTCTAAGTTAGGCATTAGTTTCTGTTTGTAATAATTAATAGCTGTATACGACTTTAATCAACTTTCGTGACTAATATCTCGGAAACTAGTGGATCGATTTCAATCAAATTTATACAGCAAGGTCATATGGTGGGGGACTTTCGATCCTGTAAATTTTATCGAACAATATTGACGCGTTCCGGAGATATGACACCGTGCTTACAGGTATAACTAGTTCGGCCGAGAAAATAACTTCGGGCTAGCTCTCGCGCCTTCGGGTACTTGGCGGCGATTCGCTGCCGCGAATCTTGATATTGGTAATCATATTCACCACGTGTGCATCCGAAGCGTTAATTATGAAATTAATATTGTTAATCATTAAACTGTGTAATTTTTCATGAAGCGTAAAAAAGTAACAAGAGGGTCCTCGCAAAAAATTAGGTTGAAAAAAGTTGTCCATAAGATTCTTATACTAATTTAATTCACTTACAAACGTGTGAGATCCCCGCCGAGATAAAGAATCTGTCTAATCGACTAACAATAAATTCGTAGATCAAATAGAGCTTCAACAAACGTTTATAGTCGATTCAAAAATATATCAATCAGATCAATCGAATATTTCATTTTTTTGTTTTCTTATGATCTTGATGAACGTACTCAAAATACAACAATAGTTGATTGATTCAATGATATTTGTATTGTCTAGTCTTTCCCGACACGAGATCAAAATCCTGTTCCCTGCTTTCCCCCGTTTTTCTATACCTTTACGAGCATTGATAATAATATTAATAATAAATGATAATGGGTAATAATTCATATATAAAATTAATTTAAATAACAACAACGATATAATAATATTAATAATAATAATAATAATGATAATAATAATATTGGATTTAAAAAAGAAACGGAAATATCATAATATCCACGGAGCCAAATTTGAAACAAATTTTTTGTTTCAATAATATGCATTTTTGAATTTGTATTCTCCACCTTCTGTGTCTCTCTCTCCCTCTTTAGTTTTAATAATAATGAGTAGGTGAATAAATATAAATAATAATGTGATCGTTGTAAAAATAAAAATTATAATAATTTCTATAAAAATAAAGCAATCCACTCCGAATAGGAATTAATCAGAACGATTTTATGAAGAATATGAGAACAACGTTAGAATCCACAGGAAAAAGGAGTTAAACCAGAAACGATGAAATGATTAAGTTTACTATTTTTTTGTGTTTTTCATCTGTCAGAAAATATTCATTTAAAAAGTTCGTGTTGTGTGTATGAAGATGTTCAAAAGACGATGTCAAAGAACATGTCCATTATAGCGTGATTCATATACCTACTCTAGAATTGATAACAAATTCAGAGCTCCGGTAATTTGTTTGTATTGTTTCATTATCTAAGAATTTATGTGTAATCTGTATTATATCTATAATTTATTCTTTTTTACAATCTTTCTGTCTCGATCTTTCGTTCTTATCTCTTTTCCATCCTTGAAAACACAGCGATAAATATTATACTATACATTTGTGGTATCGAATTTTTGTTTGCTGTTGATTCATTATTTGTTGAATTGTTTCCGTTGGGTATTTTTTTTTTTTAGTAGAAAAAAGTTCTCTTCCGTATTTTTTTCTTCTTTTTCTTCACGATTTATTGAATGATATTTCGACCGACACTGCCGCAGCAAACGTAGCTGGACAGGTTCAAAGGGTGACACTATGGACTTCCGGTATCGTGGTGAAGCGAGTCGCTGTCGCTTTCGAGATACGTTACGTAGCTGTCCGTACTGTCCGGATGCTGACCCATGTCCGGACCACCTCCGCCACCTTGGTGGTGACCTGGCGGCGGAAGTTGGCCTCCGCCACCACCCCCGTCGTTCATAGGACCTCCGAGCATACCCGGCGGCGGCAAAGGAGGCGGCGGACCTCCGTGAAGGTCGTAACCGTGCATCTGAAGAAGAATGCAAGATTTAGAATTTTCCTTCAAATTTTTACAGTGTTTTTTTTTTTAATCTCCTTCTTGTTAAGTGTCTCTAGTTTTTTTTCTCTTGTTTTTGTTTAATGTTTTTTGTAAAATTTATTGTTTTTCTTTGTTAGCATTTTTCATAAATATACAAGCTATTCATCTTCGAATTGAAAACGAAGAAAAATAGTATATTGTGTGATAAGTGCGGAAAGAAGGCGATATCCGATGAGTGTGAAGTTTGCAACACGAGCGAAGTCGAGCAGCCAGCATTCATACGAGTCTAGTGTCGTTCACTCACGAGCCGCAGGCGAGTGCGGGATGACACGAGACGAGTGTGAATGCTGTGCGAGCCGAGCGAGTGATTCAAACTTCACACGAGGCAGATGTCGCCTATCCGCACTTATCGCACACCATATTTTTTATAACTCCTGCGGGAAAGCTTGATTTGAGATGCAGACGAATAATATCTGACAGCTGAGCAAATGGCCGACCATAACCAACCTGAAGTTAGGCGATAATCTAGGTTGACACATCGCTGCCGCCTGGGGGCGCCACGTCGCGGACGCTTGGACGTCGCCACCGACCGATGGCGCTACTGAACGACTGACTTATTTCAAAGTGCGCGTGCGTGATAGTGAAGAAACGTAGATTGCTTGAAGTGCGCATGCCTGTTAGTGAAATATTGACGATAATGCACGATGTGCGCATGCCTGTTAGTGAAATAATGACGATAATGCACGATTGCGCCTGCGCGATAGTGAAGAAATATTACGTTTTTTCACTCATCTGAAAAGGGGCCCTTTCCAAACCAGACACAGGCATCGAAAATCAAGCTTTCCACGCAGGTGTTATAAAAAATCAATTTCATCAATCTAAGCGTCTAAATATTCGAGAGAAAACGAAAAATATTCAGTTTTATCGATGAGAGCATATTTTTTAATGTTCAAATTATGTCTCTGAATTTTAATACGCAAATATAACGCTTCGTCTTGCTGCACTATAATCGCTCAAAGTTGGCTCGCGTCAAATTGACCCTGTTATCATTATGAATGTGTTCATCCAAGTGTGACCATATATTTACGGTTTATAATCCCGTTTCACAACTTCCGTTAGTCAATACATTTTTTTTTTCATTCCACATTTTCGATTTTACTTCAAATTTTCTTACGATCTGTACGATTTTTTTCTTTTATTGGGATTTTTTCTTTGCGGTTTTTATTGGATCTCGAAAAATTCCGTCTTTCTAAAAATCGAATCAAAATGAGTGAAAATTCTTGATAATTTCTGTCCTTTTCTTCCGTTGTAAATTGTCTCAATTCTGGAAACATTCTTTCATTTCGTTTTTGAAAAATTCTACATTTTTATCGTCAACTTCCGGATTTCAGCTTCTTCCACGAATTATATTATGAATATAATATTTCAAAATCTTCACTTTCCACAGATATTTTTCATTTTAGGAACCAAGATTTTTTTTTTGTCCAACGAAAATTCTTACCTGAGAGACGAGGTGGTGAAACGGCGGTGCGTTTGGATCCAGTCTATCGAGGTCTGTATGGAGTGCGAAATCTGATAGAGCTTTCCACGGTGGTTGATAAGCCTGAACTTCGAGGGGGGTCATACCAATTGGACTTTCGTGGCGTACGGGACTACTCGCTACCATTGGTATGCCGTGCATCCCACCGAAGCCCAACTTTCGCCCGTCCTGCAACGGGAGATACTTCGAGCCATTAGCATTATTATTATCGTCCTCATAGCGTAGTGGTTTTAGTATTTAATGATTTTTTTTCCATTATTATGGAATCAAAAAATGACATTCAAACAAGTTTCTCAGATTAGTTGAAGAATCCAAAATGCAAAAATTGAAATCAAAATAATTTGCAGTCATTCATTTTTTTTTAAATTTTCGATGCAAATAACGCAAAAGAAAAAAAACGGTTCTAAAAATATTTAATAAGAATGGTGCGAATAAAAATGTTGAATTTTTTTACATTTGGATGGAAAATAACAAAAAATCCTCGAAAATTCGCTTTGATAATCATTAATTCGTTAGATAATTTGATAAAAAAAAGTAATAATAATATTAAAGCTCTGGATTTAAAATTGCAATACAGCAATTCCGGCAATCTCATTTAATCTGAATAACAATATAACGATTCAACAATCTAAGTCATGAAATTTGCATCAATATAGAAATTTTTTTCATCCTTCTGCAAGTTTTTCACATCTTTTATTGCCAGGTAACAAAAAAAAAAAAATAGTTGAACCAATTTTTTTGATCCAAAATAACAATCAGTCGAATCTTGATTCAGATATTTTGCATCTTCACATCAATATAATAACAATAAAACGCTTTGTAAAATTTATTCAACAGAACTTTCGCCTGGGAATGGGAAGAAGAAAAAATGATTGAGAAATTAAGATTTCATAACAACGATGGAACTAATCCAAATCGTAAACCGACCAATAGTTGTCAAATTTTAATCTGAACTTTAAACAAGAAAAAAACGCTTAAAAAAAAGTTTATTACCTTTTCCTGTAGCATTTGTTGTTTCATAGCGATGGTCTTCTTCTTGTCCTTGCACCGTTTGTTCTGAAACCAAACCCTGATGACCCTGGGGCTCAATCCGGTCATTTCAACGAGTTGTTCCTTCATCAGAGCATCGGGTCTTGGATTAGCGGCGTAGCAGGTCCTGAGAGTGTGGAGCTGCTTCTCGTTCAAGACAGTCCTGACCCTGGTGGGCTTTCCGTCGGATCCACCGCCGCCCTTGTGGCCCCCGGATCCTCTCGGTCCGCCGGTACCGGCCTTGTGAGACCCGCTTTCGGACCCAGAGTCTGACCATGGAACAAAAATAAGTAGGAATTAGGGTCGATGGCGATGCACTCTGATTTTTCTTTTCTTGAGGAAGGGTTTGACGGTAAATTTTAAACGTCCTAAGCAAACTGGACCAGAGCATGCGACCGGCGACCAAACACGAGACTCTTGACTCCAGGAGTTTCAGACTCTTCAGATTCGTCGGAATTAAGTAAAGTGAAGAAGAGCCTACGACTCGGTATTTCGAGTGGATTTCAGCGGCGAATGACCATCGGCACAAAGCTTTGAGGATCTTCCGCTGCTATGGTAAAATTCTAAAAGTGTGTGTAGGCGCTGTTCAAACATACACGACGTCGCCTTATCGCGACAAGAAATCAAGGCAGATGTATAAGAATTTTTCAATAGTACCGCGACGATGTTGGATCACTGATATCTGTACTCCGAACCGATCGATTGGTATCTATGATTTTTATCTTCGCGTTACCGTATCGAATTGTGCCGCATGGTCTGAGAGTTATACCTATGACGAGCCTCTAATCGCGCGTGTGACATTCCCAGGTTCAGTTACACGAAAATCTTTGTCCCCAAATTCGTCAATTTGTCGTTAAATACACTGTAAAAAATTATTTTGAATTTCATTGATTATCGTGGATGAGATTATTTATAAAATCCGTAAGTCGAAGTAATAAGTAATCACGGGAATTTGGGCACACAGTGTAATTGTATCCGTCTATCGGTGACCATTTACCACGTTTATCTTGTGGATCAAATAGAAAGAACCGAAGGAAACGTTTACAAAGCTCATGGGTACTGTTACACCGATGATGCGATGATTATTTTGATTCTATGCCACATTTATAACATATTCATTAGTGAAGTATTGGCCGTCCTGACGTTAAGTTGGTGTTTCGGATAGTTTTTATTTCATTCCATTTTTTTACCGTATTACAAGAAAGAAAAAACGAGTCCTGATACAGTAGTATTTTTTCTTTTTCTTGCCATAATTGCATGTAGAATTGCGCGATCTGTGGACTTATTGTTAGATATCCGAAAATAATTAACTAACGATTACAATTTCAATTACGTTTCCCGCTTATCGTACACGAATCTGACATTCATTATCTCACAGTCTTTGAATTATTGTTCGATTAGAATTTTGTTGATTTAATGTTGTTGATTTTGTTCTATTTTATTTCTTATCAATTTATGTTTATTTTTTACTACTGACTTGGAACGTTCTGAATTTAATTATGTCTTCTGCAAACCATTTCTAATTTCTCAAAAAATCTCCAGTGTTACTAGAAACAAGAATTGATGACATTGACGAATTTCAATTAAATTTCTATCTACTAAAAATTCACACGTCTGAATTGTCAAAAATTCAATCAGCAGATTATAGGCTATAAAATTCCATCATCAACTTCAGCCTTTTTGTCATACTAATTAAGAAAAATAATCACTAACGAGAGTGAAGAAAAAATAAATAGAAATTGAATCCGAAGAAAGTCCATCTTTGAATCAATATCAAGAAAACCATTTGAGTCCCTGAGACTCGAGAGTTCAGAGTCTCGAACTATTATCCGGATCTGTGACCAAAACCTGATTCAACGAGTGACCACCAGCATGTGCCTATAATCCCAGTCCAGCTACCAGCGTCATCCGCTACACCGGATAAACAAATAAACATAAAAGTCGTGCGTCGATGTATGCCCCAGTAGTTCACAGGGTGGTGCCAAATTTCACACCTCTCTCCTTTCCTATTAATCGACTTGGTCCCACCGGCACTACCACACGCACGACACTCACCGCGGTGGTATGGCAATATAATTCGAAATACACTCCCGATATGTAAGTCATGCTACACCTCAAGATCCTTGATAAATTCCACGGTCAAAACGTCCGAAACTTTTCACCCCAGTTTTTTTTTTTCAAAAACGTATCACGGTCTGAGCTCCGAAAAAAACGTGTATCTCCATTCATATGTATGGATAAAATTGAACCCTATTTTCGCCATTTTTTCTTTTCCCTTTCTTTGGTTCCAAAATAAAAAATCATCAGTGTTGATTCATTCTCACACACGACAATCTGATTATTTTATTTTTGAAATCATCATTTTTTTATCCGTGATGCAATATTTCAATGACATCATGGTGACCATATTATCATCAAGAATTACCATAAACTTCTAAAATTCCCAGAGCATATGAGGGTCTTCAGAAATATTAAGCCGACTTAGTCGAAAAAGTTGGAAAAGATTCCTGAATCTATTAAACTTTTATGGGAGAATCGACAAGCACTGGGTAATTTCGAGCATAAAAAAGTGAACTCTCAGCGATTACATAATCAATGGTGGTTCGATTGAATTTTTTGATTTGATGTTTCTTTTTCGCCAAAAAATCGAAGCTCAACTTGGTTAATTTTCTGGAGTGTCTATCCACTCCATTTACTCGAGGGTTTATCCACTGTCGAGCGTCATCCGGGGTCCGGCGTCGCGATTGAGCCGGATTTAATCCTTTAAGCTTCGGGAGGGCCGCTGGTCAAGCCTTTACGCCCCGAGTAACTCCAATTATCAACACCTAATTATTCGTCCTGATCCTATCGCAACACAACGGCACGAGCGGGGCCACCCCGGCGGCGGAACGTGATCCAGCATCAGGATCAGAGTCGCGCGCGGCAGCTTGTTTGATCTCATGTTACTCCACGTATCTATCAGTACATAAACCCGAAAAGAACCAAACCCTGCCCACCCTAAGAACTAAGAAGGCTTCGCGGCTACTCACCGGACATCGAGCCATCGTTCGGATGGAGATGGTGGTTGTTGTTCGTCAGGGTAGCGTTGTTGTTGTTCTCACTGCCCGGACCGCCGCCTACCGGGACGCCCGAGCACAACTTGCCACCCTCGAGAACGTCGTGGTCGTGACGACAGAAGAGGCCGTCGTGTCTCAATGCGAACTCGTCCCCAGGTACCAGCTGCCTCATGCAGGCCGAGCATCGAAAGCACTCTATGTGATAGATCTTGCTCTTCGCTCTCATCACGAAATCGTTTTTACTAAACGACTGACTGCACTTGTCACATTTCGTTCCGAACAACCTGAAATCGATTCGATTGATTATTATTACATATTATTAAAACTAGTCCCAGGTTTTTTCCACTCCGTGCGGGTTAATCAACCTCTGTGCCTAATTGTTTTTGTCACTCTTTCGTTAAGCTGTCGTAAATTGTTCTGAACCTATAATTTATTATGAGATGGTGTTCGAACTGCTGTAAATCACGGTTTCTGAACCCTTTTGTCTCTCTTTACTCTATATACTCTTCATCTCACGTCCGGCTAATAAAAAAGAATCATCAATAATGGGAAAAGTTTAAACATTCAATGTACTTTTTAGAGTAAGAAAATCTAGAGTGGAAACCCAGTGTTTCAGCTGACGTCTTTGTAGTGTCAGAAATTGGAAAGATTACTTCACAAATACTTAGCAAATCACGCGAATTCCAGATTTTCAAGTCTGACGCCTCAGGCCCTGAGTCCCCGTGACTCCTCACGTTAATAGATTGACTATATCGCGAGTGTCGAATATGTGATAGTAGATACGGAATTTTAGTCGGGTTATAAATATTCAGGCAAATGGACATTTTGTTTGCTTTAATATGTCTTCGGCGATGAGATGAGTGAGAAATGGGACCGAGACGTGTCTGTCCGAGTGAGGCGTGTTTCCGACAGGACAGGCAAATCAAGCCCGAGGAATTGACACGAGTTTGTTGTTCCTGTCGTGCAGACGGATCTGAATAGAAGAAATTTTTTGGCTCTATGTGTGGCTGTCAGGCATGCGGCGTGGGTGTTCTCCCAGCCCGAACTCGAACACGCATATCGAGGTCTTATCTCCGGTTACACCCTCTTCCTTTTTGTTTCTTAGGCTTTTTCCAAGTTTCTTTTTCTTCTGCTTTTTCCGGACTCTCTTTCTCACATTTATCTCGTTTCGTTTATTTTCTTTATATACGCGGCCGTTTTTCCGATTTTTCCGATAGCATGTCAGATTAGTTACTGACAGTTTATGTTCCAAACTTGACGACATTGTAAATCAGAAACAGTTTTTTGAATCAATATTTTTCATTTTTTCCTTTCAATCTGTTGATAAGTTGCATCAATATGCTGCGGATGTTATTCTTTGATAGCGGGATTTGACATGAAACTGTCATTTGTATCGAATATTGTGAACAATTGAAGGAAATTGGTATTAAATTCAAGTCAGGTCAAGGAAGATATTGAAAGTACGATTTGAGAACCTTCGAAAATTCTCTAGGTATATGATTTTGACAGGATTGAAATTTATTTCAAATTTTCATTTCAACATGAACATTCATGCAGTCGATTTCTTTGAACTGTCTTTGAAATATTTGTCTAATCCTATTTTATAAGACCCTGGAGTTTTTTTCTTATAATCCTCCAGATTTCGCATCAAGAATTAATTTCAAGGAAAACGAATTGAAACGATCTTCCGAATATCTCTGAAAATCTCTGCAGATTTCTTATAAGAATCGAATGAAACAATTGATTCTACGAACATTTTTCAAGATAAAGAAAACTGGTCAGAAAATTTGGCTTCAACTCGATCCGAATTTTACCTCGATATAAACAATTTTATCGAACAATCTGTATGATTCGGGAACGTCTTCACGATCAACATCCAAGTTTATATTGAAGAACATGTTGAATTTGAAAACAGACAGAATTGTAAATTATTCGTTTTCAAACTTCAAAATTCTTTTCAAACAATTTTTCCAAACGACTTCTTCTCAATATGTGGTTCGAGAAGCGAATCTCTACATGGGTGGTCTGCTTTGAGATTTTCAGATTTTAAACTGTTCAGAAAAGATGCCACTATATCATTTGAACAGATAACCTTCTGATCCTCTCAAAATTTAAAAAGTTATCGATTCTTCCCTAGAATCAAGCCTCGTTTTTCTGTCGTGAATGTTTTTGGATCACATTTGATGAAATTAATTTGAATAGATCCATATAGGAAGAGTCTTGTTTGTGGATCTATTTCTTTCGGGAAGCCAGTTGTCATAAGAAAGGGTAAAAAATCGACAACCGTAGATCGTTTCGGATTCTGAAACTGATTATTTCGTGCCAGAAAATTAGAAGCTCGGTTAAGAACTTCATTATTTTCGCAACAAACTCAAATAAATGTGTTTAGAAAATTCTGTGAAAACAATTTCAGCGATTCAAAAATAATATTTAATAGTTTTATCTGGTTCAAAATTCCGATAAAATGCATCGAAATTTAATTTACAAACTTTAAAACAATAAACGACATTTTTTTCAATTGACTAACGAATTCCAGCAACATTTTTTTTCAAGACAGAAAGAATTTCAGAACCGAAACAATTCCACTGATTTTTTGTCCAGATTCATCGCTTCTCGCATAACGTACGTACTAGTCGATATTCAGAGAATGTGTTATATCGCAACAACAGGCAGAAAATGGCAAGGCACTAAAAATCCGGTTAACGCACCTGACGTAGTCCCGTTTGCAGTATGTTTTCCCGTCTCTAACAAAGCAGGTGCAACTTTCGTCCAAGAATTGCTGGCATTCGGCGCACTTTAGGCAAGCAGCATGCCACTCGAGGTCAGGAGCGACCCGGAGTATCCATTGGTCATGTATGCGACCGCCGCATCCGACGCAGTGGGAAGTTCTGCTCTCTGTTTGAGAAAAAAAAACAAAAAAAAAACAGAAGAATGAAAGGTTAGAGTAAGTCATTGAAACGGCGAAGAAAGAAGAATGGAAATCCGTCAAATCGCTGTGGTCATCGGCTCCCGGGAAAAATGAGCAACAAAAAAAAAGTTGATTTCGGTCCCGAACCAAAAGGTAGAAGGAAAAACCTGGCCTCGAATGGGCGGAGTGAGTTTGAAGCTGGCAAAGTGGTTATGGGCGGAGTTCTGTTCATCACCAGGTCCGGAGAACGGAGCCAGAACACAGTGAGTAGACCGAAACTCCACCCTCTCCGAGGCTGTGTTAGCAGGATAAAATCTGCGCCAGCGTATAAGCAAGCCTACCCACTCGGATAGAGGGAACCACTATCAACGGGACATTAATATGCCGAAGGTTGTGCGCTGGCGCGCAGACATGCGCTCGGATGTTGCAGGAGGAACGAAATCTCTGACCGCGGAAACGACGGAAGAATTTTATTCTCTCTATGATCCCCTCACACGATAATTTATGGTTCTATTCCGATCTATGAACGTTTCAACATTGCAGGAATTTGACATCATTTTCAGAAGAGAGTCGACTTGAGCACGAAATGCACTCGATTCTCGAACGTGAGCAGAACCTAAAGCGATTAAAGTGTATTTGATGCCAGTCGACCAGAACCAGAGCAGAACTAGGAACCGTTAATAACAAATGATTTCAGATTGTTTTTGTAAGCAGCAAGGGGGTGTGTTTGGTGGATTCGTTGTAAGAAAATCCTCTCAACTTGTTCAACTTTAGGTATTTTAGGGCAAAAATCGGCCAGATTATGTGAAGTGGGTGGTTCTGTGTCTGACAAAAGCTCAAAGCGATTAAGGGTACCAGTACAGTGATTCAACAAATTCAACATACTCCGAGAATCATTGATATCTTATCCAAAGTTCATTACACATCGAAAAATTGACTTGTCGCAAGGTTTTAGACACACGGTTGGTTCGATTATGTCTCTCGACGTTTCATTTTCTTTGGAGAGCAATTCCTCATCACGTGAATGAGGGAAACTGAGAAAAAAAATTCACACGATGAAGGATTGCTCTTGGAATAAAATGAGACGTTGAGAGACGTAATCGGATCAACCGTGTGCTTGAAGTCTTACGACAAGTGATTTTTTAAAAAGTCAATTTTTCGATGTGTAATGAACTTTGGATAAGATATAACAAATTATTTATGAGGTATGGAGAATTTGTTGAATCACGCTGTACTGGTCCCCTTACTAAAAATGATATTTGATTAATTTTTGGAGCAGAAATGTTGTGATTGCTCTGATGTATTCGTGTTAAAATGTTCATCGGTGGTACGTTTGGTAAAACTCGACTGAACCATGAAATGAAAGCGATTTGTAAGAAAACAAATTGAAGTTCGGATGATTTTTATAGCAAAAATGTTGAGATTTGTGGAGCAATCATGACTTTTGAATAAGGACACTGTGAGATAAGACTGAAAGATGCAGGTATTAGTTGTGGAGGTATTGTGGAAATGTTTATTCACTGTTTTTCAAGGATGAAAAATCTACTAGATTGATATTCCAAGTAGGAGAGAATTCGGCGAGGGAAAATTCGCTCGAAACCTAATTGAAATCGTTATTGATATAGAAAATGTTATTTGATTAATTTTGGGTACATATTGACATTGAGATTTTAGTTCCAGAATCATGATTTCTCGTTTCGAAGGCCCTCAAATATATTAATTCCTGGAATTGAATCTGAAATATCGGTTGAATTTTGAGCCACAGGAGATTTTAGTGACGTGAAGGCTGAACAAAACTCTAATTGACAGTTTTTTTTAATGAGAAGATTATGGGAACATGTTCATCTTTGAGTATTCCAGGGTGAAAATCTATCGAGTCATAATGTGGACTCTGATTTAAATATCAGATTTATAGGAGTTCTCAAAGCGGTTGGTAAAATGTTTTGTTCGAATCATTTCATGAGCAGAAATATTGAGATCGCGTGTTAAGTTTTATGGTTTTCCATTGATTGGGAGAAGATCACAAGAACATATTAATTTCTTGGTATTGTGGAACAAAAATTAACTCAAGCCTGAATTTAAGTGGTCGGGGATCACTGAACAAGTTTCATAACAACTAATCAAAAGACATTTTGGAACGCATAATCTCGAAAATTTCACCATTTTATCACTCTTTCAACAAACAAACAACCGTCTATATGATTATATTTTGTTGTTTCTCGTCAAGCATTTGAAAATTTCTAAAACTAGTGGATAAAAAAACATAGTCGAAAACTTTCAAGCTCAAGGAAGTCGGATCACTACTCTCTAGTGAAAACAACCTTCGCAATGAAAAAAAATTGAAAACAATAAAGAAATACAATTACATACAGTACAAAATCTTCCGCTCAAATGTCGCAATGATTATTGTCTTAATCATATTTTTAACAAGTGGAAGTAAATTTGGAAAGTAGCTGATCGTTTGACCCGAGTGCTAAATGCAAATCGACAAATAACGAAGGGATGTTCTATGATAATTAATGATATAATAATAATCTGTAATGGCGAGAGGTCGTATATTTTGTTTAAGCTGAAAACACCAAGATTAGTTCATAAACGTTGAAATGTAATATTAGCTTAATTAAAAGCAGAAGACCGTATGTCCCGATCATGGATACGACCTTTCAGTCCTAACTTCGCGTAAAGAATTGTGCTCACGACCTTTTGCTTTTATATCTGTGAATATTTCTCTACGAATTTTCCGAGACCTTTTTTTAAATTTAAATTTGCGTTTCAGGTGTTTTCGACTTTTCCATTGAGGGGTAAAAAAATGGCGGTTACGTCGTTTTCCCTCTACAATTTTTCATTTTCCTTCAAATCTGCAATGAAACAATGATATGTATTCGCCTAGCATACGATCTTTTCCATTTCAATTTTCAATCTCGTAATTTCAATTGATCTTTACGTTTTGATCATTTTTAGAGCGAATATATGGCATGAAGAAAAAATTATACAACCTTTTGCCACTAAAACCGGGTTTTTGGCGCCTACGACCCTGTTCTTATGAGACATGCGATATCAATACGAAAATCTATCAATCGAAGATATTTTGAAACTGACATTTCAAATGAAAACAATTCAATGCAGCTAAATCAAATGCTTGATTAATATTTAGATGGTAAACGTGGCAACACTGTGAAAATAATAACTGCAACCACAAAGCCACTATTTCTTATATGAAATAATCATTTTCATTTGAATTGGCCAGTCAAATCCGTCACAACTTCGTAATAGTCGATAATACAAGCCACAAAGTTTTAAAACATTATTTTTATCTCATGTTTCTACAAGTGAGTTATATCGAATGAAACAGACACGACTAGCTACGTCTTCCTACAGTAGACGTGATAAATCGAGCAGCTTAAGGATTTTTTCTTATTGCAAATCGGGTCGGTCAAATGAGATGATTTTTTTGCAAATAAATTCCGGGTAGGTATAGGTACCAAAGTTCATTTATCTGAATTTAGAATTTTATATATGGTATAACATATGATGGAAACGATGGAATTTCACGAAACCCTATGTAGACTATGAGAACCAGGAACCAAGAGAACCGAACAAAAAAGAGAATTCGATTGACCGTATGTGCTGCTAATCCGGTAAATTATTTCCTATCTCTTTGACCAGACAGGTTATATCAATAATTATCTAATAGTCGTAAATAAAAATAACGAGTTTTGCAAAAGATTCTATAATTAAGGAGATTGATTGGGCGATTCTGTGATTAACGTTAAAATTTATTGACGTTAATTTTAACTTACGCTGAATCAGTGTGAAATATTGCAGTCCAATCTGTCAAGACACTATTTATGTCGCTCAATTTTCCCATTATTACATCGAATTATGAAAAATATGTAAAAAATTATACAAATCGAGTCTGCCACGATCTTTATTTTTAATAATTATTTTTTCAAATAAATTATCGATTCAAAATTCTTCAATGCTCTAAACGGTCTTTTCGGCGCGCCATGATATGGCGTCACGCGTCACTATTCAGTATAACAACCCCGCCATCTACCGGCTTCTATCGAACCCCACTCCTAATTTCCTATTTCTCGATATTTATCGACAGATACGTTAGATTATTTGGATATTGCGCTAAAGTGATGAACTCTGACGTCACGATCGATCATTTTTCCTGACAAACCGAAATCTGTATAATTTTATATAATTTTATCAGGACAAATCCGGGATATAACTTCTTCCCGGGATAAACTTTGAAACAGTTTTCTTAATCTCGAACGAAAAACAGATTAACATGCTGATCACTATTCAATATCTGAACGGCAAAGTGGTTCTACCGATTAACGGAGAGTCTAGACCTATTCAATCGACGGATATCGGGCAAGGATAGGCATTATGTACATTTCTTGCACAGGTGTAATTGAAATCGATGGAAATGAGACGATTCTGGATTCTGCAGATCGTAGAGAGAAAAGGAGGAGGTGACTGGGGCAGAGGCAGTACGTCTATGGCAAAATAAGAAGATAATAATTAGCGGAGGTGTTAATGAAATACCGAGCGAACGCGGTCGGCGTCGGACACCCAAGTCGGCGTCTGTGAACTGCTAACCAGACATTCCTGACACGCGGCCCGGCGCCGATCGACGGTCACCCGCGGTTGTCCCCTGGCACTCCCAAAAAAGAAAGAAAAAAAAAGAGGGGAAAAACGTCCCCTAAGAAAAAGTCCAAAAGCTTTCACACACTTCGATTGAAAGTTTCATTATTCAAATTTCTGCTTTTGGGAAAAACCGTCTGGACAGTGACGCGTGTAGGATGAAAGTGAATAATATAAATAAAAGAAGATAGGGGCGTATGTTAGGTACTAAATTCTGGATGTACGGTTAAATGGACGAGAGGATGTCCCCAGATATCCGAGTAGAAATTTATGTAGGTGGTATGGTCCAGCCTTTATCAGTGGCTGCAGCATTCCTGCGCGTCCTGGCGGCGTCCTGGCGGCGTCCTGCCGGCGCCGAAGAGCAGGTTCTAATTCCTTTGACTCAGTTTCTGCTTTAATCTTCGCTTCTATGCTTGTATGTATAATGTCCCTAAGTCCCGGAGAGTCCGAGAGTCCTGGGCTACACGACATGCTCAGAGTCCGGAGACCGGAGGCTAGCAGCACCTGACCACCGAAAATCGTCTCGATCTGAACAGCCAATTAGCGCCGATCGCTTATCTTCGAACCTCTTTCTCGATTTTCGCGAGGAAATAAAGAGTACGAATCGGATAATGCAATAATTGTAGAGTGCTTCCTCGATCAGATAAGAGCCACTTTGCAAATGCTCAACCGGGAGTAGTTGAGGTCTTCGGAATTAGCTCTGTGAGATTTTTCCCCCATCAACGATCATGTTAACACTGACATTGACAGAAGGCAGAAAAAGACTCGGACATCCGGGTGCGCCAGTGGCCGGTTTAAGGTTACCATTGACTGACCTGCTGTCGCAGAGACAGAAACAGAGGCCACACGATATCTGAACTTTTTTTTTGTCTTCTTCGTTCCGGGTTTAGGAGAAAGAAAAAAAAACCTTCTGCAGGCTCTTTACGAAGAGAGAGGCGCTGTCAACCCGGCGCTAACACCGTGAGTCAGTGCTGGGTATTTCGTTCAGAGATACCTGAAGGTACCTTGTACCCAATTTTACAACTGGCGCCTCTAGGATTCATCATCACTCAGTTATTTCCTAGTTCTATTTATAATGCTCACTGATTGCCACATTGTGGTAACACAGAACGAGGGAACGTCTGATGAAATCCTCATAAAGTTTCGATTCTGGTTCACTCTCGATGTTCGTAAATCGATGCACTACACTTTGAAAGATCCTGACGAGAACGTACAGCAGGTCAGAGTCGGATGCTGCAGAGTCTGCGGAGCATAGGCCTAATTCAATTGCAGGCCGCCGCTCCGCAAACACTCATGATAATTCAATCAGTTTCAGTCGGGGTGTCTCCCCGGCCATGGTCACCCCTGGGTTCCATAGTCAGTGGCAGAAAGTTTACCCTCCTCAACGTTGGGTGTGTAGTGGCGAAAAGTCCCGTGGCTGGAACTGCGAGGCCGAAGTTAGGCTCCCCCATCGTACTGTGTCAGTGTGTGCAGAACTACAAGGGCGAAACGGCTCATAATCTTCAGATGAGAACATCTGCACTCTAATCGGCTGATCATACTCTTACCTACCCCAGTCCCCGGGTTTCTGTCACCGTGGACCGAAAAGTAAATCACCCCATACTGCAGCAGGGGCGGATGTGTGTTTGTGGAAAACTTCCATGGGGCACACAGTAGCACTTTGCTGATTAAATCAATTCGCGTTCTGGAGGACGGGAGCCGATCGAGGCTAGACTCGCGTCTATAATTGTAAACTACGCCTTAATACCGTTAATAATCGCTCTGGGACACCGGCTCACACTACTTCTGGGGATAATGCCCCATGCCGAACACCCACCCTATGGATACCATAAACAACGAGGATGTGAGAGGAGGTCGTACATCGAATCAATTCGACTTCGTACATTGCCAACTCTCCTTTCTTCATGTCTCGAGATTGGATCTGAAGAATTTCGCATCACGGAATCGAAAGGATATGTCTGCAGACTTTTCATTATAAACAGAAGACGCAGTCGAAATTCATCTGCAAAAGTAACTGATGATTGAGTTTTTTGTTCGCTTGATGATAGTCGCCTGGAGCGCCATAACTAAAAGACATCGACGAGTTGTTTGAAGGGCACTTTGGATTGCCATAAACAGTCATATACAGGAAAAGTTCGTACTGGTTGAAGAAATTTTCCTGCCTCAAGGACGTGGAGAAGATAGTTTAATCATTGAGTTATTTTCTTTGATTACAAGAAGCTTATTACGGTTGTGAAAAACTTGTTGTGATTTTCTAGAAGACTTGTTTCAGCCGATTGAAGACCAACGTCGACGAACTTTAGTTCGATGAATGTTCGAAGCCGTCTGAAATAGTATCTACATTTTGCTTAGAAAACATGTAGAAGTGAAATTAGACTAGACGTCTTCGAAGAGACTACAAAAGGCGTTGGTTATTCCTGGTCAATAATTGCTCCAGAGAAGTGATAATCGAGCGGACATTATCCTTCTTGCAAACAAGGTCTGTAAGTAATCCGGAAAAAACTTGAAAACAACGTATTGTTGTTATTGAAGAATTGTCTAAACAGACGGCAATCTAAGCGACTTCTAAGCGACTCCCTGAATGGTCGTCTGAATCCGTTTATCTTTTTCAAACGGCAGCTGAAAATCGTCCACAATGGCCAAAGACGCGTAGAAGACTTCCAAAAGTAGTATGATAAGTAGTATCCCAAAGTCGTCCACACGTAGGGTTCATCCAAACACTTCATTTTTCTCAAAAGGCTACTTTTGATTTACTACAACGTCCAAAGACATCGGAAAGACTGTTATAAAAGTCTTCGATGAGGTGTGGGGTTCTCTCGAAAGAATTAGTCCAAAACTGGCTTATGGAGTCATATCTTCAACCTGAAAGCCTTCAACAGATGTTCGGAAAGTCGTCTAATTGTAAATATTGGGCAAGACACTCCGCCCCCCTCAACAGACAATTCAAAGTCGTCTGACGCAGCGAAAGACATCCAAAAGTCTCTAAACGTCATTCACAAGTCTTTTGAAACAAATCGTATAGACTTCTTCTATCGACTTTCTTTTATCTTGAAATGTTTCGAATGGACCAAAAAATCTTCCAAAAGTAACTCGAGGCAGTTTTTCATTCTTTTCGAAGACGTCTTGCAGTCATCCAGACCCGTTTCTCCTTCATTAAAAGTCGACTTTAAGTCGTTTAGACCACTCCTTGGAACTCAAAAGTTGGGTTGAAGTGTTTCAAAGGACGACTATCCGATTTGGTGTGACGGTTAACGATCGGGGTTCGAGGGTAAAGCCGTTGGTTAGCACGATTAAAACGGGTTTAATATACTACTACGCGTGTCTTGTTCGTATAATCATACTGTTTTTTTCCAAAGATACGTACTCTGCGACAAAGGGTCTCCAGACTCGTCCTGGAGTTTGACAGGCGATATTTTAAGGGACCTCGGGGGCCCCTGCAGGCCCAGAGGACCCGGACCTCCGCCTGCGCTGGCCCTCTGCATCGCGCTGGGACCCCCTATCTCTGGGCTTCTAGCTTCACACTTTGACCGATGATTATAGGGTTGGTTTAACGGCGGGCGACGGTACTTAGCCACCGTGGTAACTTCACTGAGATTCTTTTATATGAAAAAACCAAACCACCCTGCCTTGATCGCAGTATATTTATCACTGCTCCTCTATCGCTTTTATAAATCCACTGACTGTTTACAATCTCATCACCATCACTTCTTTTTCCTATCCTTATAAATAACTTCCAAGGTTGACGAGAGCTGGGCTCGTGCGAGATTCTGATCCACGCGGAACACTCGGTTTGAACACTCGGTGCCAGAGTCGGACGATTTTCACTACGCGACAAACCGTATGTTGATTATTTTTGTTCCCGGATTTTCAGGTACCGGAGACTCGACGAAAGTCAGCCCCGACAAAGTTGACAGCGCGGGGCCCAGCGAGGCACTGAAACCGTTTGGCGGCTACCCGCCCACGAGCTGCAGGTTCCCCCACGAGTTCGATCAGGGAGCATTCGGATAGAGCCGCTCCACGCCTACAGGATTCCCATTGGATAAGCTCACGGATCCAACAACAAAATGGCCGACGCCCTAATCGATTCCGTATTCCACCCCGGCGCCCCGGTACTCACCCGACACTCCCAAGCGCAACCTCACGGACCTTTCCCGAGGGAACAATGCGGCTGGGTTCGGCGGATTGGCCTGGGCGAGGCCTGCAGTGTTACAGAGGCGCTGCGGGTCTTTGATGATCGATGCATCGAAGATTGATAAAGGGTTGTGAGGATCGAGTCGGGGATCGTGTGGCATCAGCAAATCTTCAAGGTCGAGAATTCCGGTTGAGGAGGTTTTTCAAACGAGTGAAGACAAAAGGATTTTGGACCTCTAGCAGGCAAAACAATGAAGAAATTCTTGCAGTGATCATGAGGGAATGAATCAATCCGAGAAAACTGCCTTTTTCTTTGACCGTTGGTGGAAGACTTCTGGTACCTTACAGTAAACTAAAACAGAACAGAACTGACATTCATACATCACTCTGTTCACTTTGTCACTGGTTCACAACTTTATGAATACAAAAAGCAGTTTCTTTCTCCGCAGCAACATTCCAAATGACGATAACCTCCTTTTTTTCAATCACATTTGGTAGTCATTGGGAGGTTGAAGATTGTCTTGCACAGGAAAAGACGGTTTTGGATGAGAATCATGAGACATCCAGAAGCAAAGCATTTTTCAAACATGAACCGATCGTGACGAGTCCAAGGTAGATTTTTGAACTAAGAACAGTCAATACCACGAAACTAGCTGAACCCTGATCATAGGAGATGCATTGCTGCAGTTCTTCGAAACTATTTCTGCATGTTTAGCGGCTAGTGACAGCCTTAAGAATAAAAATAAATATGGTTCTTAGCCTCATATACCTAGTGCAATATTTTTTCTTTATTGAATTCAAGAACTTCAGTTTCACGATAAATGAATTCCACATCCACACCTTGGAATTGCTTTAAAATCGGAAGTACGCTTCTCTGTGCTTCGTCGTGCTGATAGTCTGTCAGGATCGCACGCAGTCTTGGTAACTGGTTATAGCTATTACACTTCAAGTGTAGCTCAGCCAACGTCAACAACATGCATTCAATTGCCTTGCGTGAATAAGCGAGAAAAACTTTAGAGCCTTGGGCATTAGTATCATTCGGAATGTTGAAGAAACTGTTGCATTTCTATTTTTTTATTTTTTAGCACTTATATGATCATCACCAAGATGCAAACCGATGGTCGAGTGGGTTTTGCGAGCTACAAAGACGGTCGGAAATAGTCGAAACATCGGAGAAACTTTCTTTGGAAACATCGATGCAAGGTTTTTATTGGCTCATTGTAATCTGCATCCCTGCAATCGTTTAATTTCCGACTTATGTGCAGTTTTTCGGACAGTGAAATGTGTTCTTCAGTTCAGGAACGTTTTATGAAATTTTGAACTTCCAATTAATACTGTTTTCTTCACTTCACGATGATCCTCTGAAACCTCCATAAATTGTTGATCCTGATCTTCAACCGAGGAAATTCTTGTCTCTCTGGAATGATAATCGGTTTCCTGTTCAATTCGACTTCGCAACTAGTGCCGCAAGTTCTCCGAGGGTGTGTAGTGGCAGCGGGGTATCGAGGGGGGTCTCACATGGCGAGGCACTCGAGTCAGCATCTGCTCTGTTGGCCCGATGATAGCTTTGTCGGCTTTTCCGCCGCAGCTCCTATACCGTCTGAGTCTGAAGAGCTTAAGAGGCTCGCTCCTCTTCTGGCTCATCTTGTGTTATACACAAAAAAAACGGAGGAGGCACACTGGCCTAGACTCGAAAAAAAAGAAAAGGACGTAGAAAGCGGGATAAAAAATCGCAGTTCTGAAGATCAGCGTACCGACACACTTCAGTTTCTTTTTTGTCTTCTTCCTCGGACCCATTTTCACTCCCATCAGCTGTATTGAGTTTGATCCTACACCCAGAGCTAACCGAGGCGATTTAGGCTTGTTGCGACTTCCGTATGACCGACGTCGAATTTTGCTTTCTGCTTACCAGGCCTAGGTGTCCAGCTATGCGAGAAAGCGGCTTACGCTCGTAACGCTAAATGCGCAACCGTTATAAGCCCAGGTAAAAATTCGCATGACAAAACTGTGTGTATGTAGCCACTGTAGTCCTCGAGATTCGACCATCCGGAATTCATACCACCTCTATACTATCGAAGAACTTAGAGGTCCATTAAAATACTGAAGAGATGAAGAGATGCGTGGAGGAAATGATCCTTGACGTTCCGGACGAGCAAGAGAAAAAAATTGGAAACCGGAGTGTTGAGGATTTCGCATTTCAAAGTGCAGCGTTCCCGTGAACATGATCGAAAAAACCGTCTTAAGAAGCGTGTACTGCCCTTCTTCCTGAATCGCTGGAGAAACTCGAAATTATAGTTGGAAGCTTTTTTATAGACCTTAAAAAAATCTGCATTTTCAATCTCCTGTAATTGTTTGATAAATCGCATAGTTTCAGCATAAAATGCGTTCTTCTATCACTCAGCGTGCGGTACTGCTGATCATGAATATGCGCTCTACTGATGAG
The DNA here is from genome assembly GCA_018420115.1 of Euura saliciscinereae. Lineage (NCBI taxonomy): Eukaryota > Metazoa > Arthropoda > Insecta > Hymenoptera > Tenthredinidae > Euura > Euura saliciscinereae. The sequence continues at coordinate 30,212 of JAFFZH010009741.1, read as the reverse complement.
CTCGAGGATTCTATTAGGTAATTCGAATTCTAGTCAATAGTTCACGGCCCACGAACAGGAGCTGTGGAATTTTCATATTAAATACTATCATGTCAATAACTTGTTAACAGATTTAGTTTACTCCCAAAGTATGCAATGAAATTTCTTTGTTCGGTTGAGGCGTAATGATTACATGGTCAGTTACGAACGGTCGTTCCGTCGTTACCGGATGCGAGCATCGTGCTTGACGACGATCGCTAGATAGTAGATATCTGATAATCTCGATCAGCGATCGCGGAGTGAGGAAGTAAGGATGGGAAGAATTCTGGAGGAGTGATAAGCCGTGCTAATGAGGGTTTTAAGGCCTGTCCTCTGCGCCCCCCGCTGATTTTCGGTGGTTGTAAATTCCGAATTCCAGACCCAGAGGCAGAAAGCTGCACCCGCAATGTTTTGATCGGCAGTAGATTATGGATTTTGAGCGTCTGACTACGTTTTAGCGTCATACGGTTACATTATTACTGAGGTAGTTTCTCGAGCAGGCAATTAAATAGTGTTTACGCAAGGGACAATACCCATTACCTGCACGTAAGGGGCTGAGATACCACGGATGGCGCCGGTCGGAAATAACTCTGTAGAAATTCGCCGGTCAAAACTCTCTAAAATCGATTTCTGCCTGCTAATGACTCTGAGTAATCCCGAGTTTCGTGAGTGTTGGGAACCATCCAGATCTCGCAATTTCTCCCGCTGATAAATTTCGCGATACATCGTAGAAACCTTTAAAGAGGCGCGATTGTGTTCCTGTCGGGTTTGCATCGTGGCCGTGGGACTGGCAGAGGCGCCAGGCTTTACGACTGAGGATTTGATGCCAGTCCTGGACACCCTTCTTATTCAGTTCCTAAAGCGTTCCGGGAGTCAGGTAGCTGCTGATGACGGAAGTTTTACTGCTATAATCCCCAATATAAGTATGTACAGCGTTACTATGTACACGGGGTTTATGTATGTACCTGTAATATCTTGATGCTCTGTGTATACAACGATGGGCGTGAGCCCAGAGTACCTACCGGGTTAGTCCGAGAAGGAACGTTTTTCGGCGCCAATTCACTCCGTACTCGATGAATGATCTTCATTTCCAACTTCCGCTCCGAAAAATGATGCACCGCAGACTTCAGATACTTTATGGCTTATATTTTGATGGACTTTACAGGATTTCAAAGACTTCCAGAAATTTGAAAGGGCTTCAAAAGAATGTGAAAAGAAAGGGACCTCGTCAATTTTGAAGAGAATTCAGTAGAACTTCATAAAAATTGATAAGATTTTATGAGACCTCGGAGATTTTGACCTTCGAGTTTTTTTGACAATTTTTAAGTCTTCATAGATCTCATGAAACTTCACAAGATTATACGAGTCATCGTCAGAATTCACGATACTTCATCAGAGATTTCGATGACTTTGTAAGAGATTTCAATAAGAAATCGTGTGATTTCATGGAACTACTTTATGGGAATTTGAAGGTTTCAAAAGATTGCAACATACTTGATTGGATCATTTAACTCCAGAAGCTCCAGAGATTTTCAGGTCTTACCAGATTACATAGGAATTCAAAAGACGTCAGAGAGCTTCAGGGATTTTTCCAACTATAAATGATATAAGGTTCCGCGGGCTTTTCTGGGACTTCATAAACCTGCACGAGAGTTTGAAGATTAATGAAGATTCCAAAATACGTTATCAGATGTTACGAGACTTCACCAAACTTTAGTGGAGACTTCATGAAACTTTAGAGATCTTGAAGACTTCGAGAGACTTCAAGACGATTATTACTGGATTTTATAAATAAGGGTTTTTCTAAGACTTGATCGGATGAGACTTCACAGACTACCGCAAGACTGTTGGGATTTCAGGGACTTCACGGGTGCTTCAAGGATCGCGAAGTCTTCCGTAGGACTTCACACACTTCACAGTGTTTCCTACGCCCACTTGAAGAGTGAATGAACCCCTCGATCTCCCATTTCTATCCATTTGTATTTCCTTCCTTCCTCGAGGCTCGGCACACTTTTTAAGTCCATGGTGGGTGATTTTTCCGACTCCCATGAGCCACAAAAGTGTGTTACAGGTCTCCCAAGGAACCACCCATGTATAAATAGCTCTCGCGAGGCGGGCACTTACACACTTTGGTTTCTACTGTAGATGGAGCTCCAGCCCCGCAACTCTGCTCTGCATTTGGGGCCGCGCGCCGCGCCGGTGTTATCTCGCCACCATCTCGCCCGGCTAAAAGCTTCTCCCTCCTTTCCCCTCTTTCCTCTCTTCTCTCGATCCACACTGCACATAGTAGAAGGCCTCTTCCCCCGTTTCTCCTTTCCTACGGTACCTCACAAAGAGGAATATCCCGCCATCGTTCAATCTTCGAGCACCTCACCGCGTCACGACTGGGGTTTCGGTCCACGATTTTTTAGATGCTCGAATATCCATCCCTCCTCCTCTCATCTCCGCTCTTATTCTTTTTCCTCGTGCCCCATTCCCCTCCCTCATTCGTCGCCCTTGTTGAATACGTCGGACAGAACATCGTCCAACTGGTTAACATCTTGTAGCTCGTGTTCTAAACCGGACTACAGCTTCTGCCTCCTCCGTTATATGCCCACTATGGGAGAGGTTATAAATTTAATTAAGGAGGCTGGGGGTTTCGGAACCGTTTGATTATGGCGAGACGAACTGCTAATGGGTAAAACAGTCTCCGGGAATGTTTCCACTGAATTTTGCAACCTAATGCATATATGGGTAGAAAAGTCGTCATGTCAGGACTAATAAAACTATGCAACTGCTCTTTTCGCCCCTTGAAGTCCTACTGTAGTCAGATCCTCTCTCGCACTCTGTAATTATATTTTCAGAGTGAGGGGACGACACAGAGAGCCTGTTTGATGTTCGATATCGAATTAGTCGACTTTATGCGATGTGCTGTAGCCTGCAGACTCTGTCCTCTCCATTTTGGCGCCCTCCATGGAAGGTAGACATAACCTCTATTTTCTGTTCGAAGTAGAGGGTTCCGGGCTTCAGCCCGTTTTGTAACTCTGTTATTGGAGCTTGAATTTGGGGAAGAAGCAGAAGAGTGTAGCGAAAATAGCAGAAAATGTGGAACAGAGAGAGAAACGAAACTTTGGAAGAATATTTTCGGTTGGATACAAAAGCTATTCACGGTGTTCACCAATCGGGGGAAATGGCGGAGTGGAGGAACGCTTTTGAGGCCTTCGAACCTCGGCCCTGTAAACGGCGGTCGATATGTCGCGCGCACCTAAACCACCACCAAACGCCCTCGCTTTCAGTTTCCGTAATGTACCTCAAGGATAGGAAACGTAATAAAATAATATCGATTTGAACAGAGTTCTTTTTAACTTTTTTGCCATGTCATTCATAATGAAGACCGCCGTACATACTGTTGATACAAAATAAGAAAATTCTTGTATTTTTTACGATTTAATCATTGTCTACTTTTGAAACGATTTTTTTTCAGAAACTCTCATGTATTTCAAGCGATGGGAATAAGAACTGGGATGCCTATAGATTTAGGAGATTACTCTTTAATTGAAACTACTTTTTTTTTGGCTGACCCGATCTTGTGGAGAAACTCTTCACCTATTCGCAAACTACGTATATCACAAACTTCGATCAACACAGTTTTTATAAATTGAATCATTGGTGGTGGTTCCAAAGTGTGTTCAGTAATAAGGTAATAGTTAGCAAAAAAAATTTCACAATGAGCGGAACATCGATTAATGGACGAGACTATGACTTTTGAAAATCGTGAGAGTTTCTCATTGACTTTCTCGATGCTTTTTATCTGTCATTAAGAAATCCGGACAGATTTTTTGTTTCTGTGGTTTCAAATGGGCTCTGAATGTATGGAACTGATAAACATCATCCATACGAAAGGAAAAAAAAACAATGACGTTACCAGGATTTTACTTGTCACCGGTGTAGTGTCTGGTATTTCGATTCATCTGTACACATCATCATTTCCTGATTTTCAAAGTTCACAGAGATTGTTTCTCCGTAATGAGATGAACACGTAGCAGCCGAGTGGTGTAGACACTCTAGGAGCCCCGCGATGTAGGTACACGGGATGTGGAGTCCCGTGAACTCATATGAAATCCCATGAAATCTCATGGTTTTTTTTTCATTCCAAATCTTGTAGAGGTCTCGAATAATGTTTTAAGTCGTCTTGAGGTTCTCCAATGTCATAAAATCCCACAAAGTCTCAAAACCGCACTCGCAACAGTCTATAATGTTACATGTCAAAGTATTCTTTTACACTTTCTACCAAACTGCTGGACAAACACTTCTTCCTATACTAGACGTGACAAATTAGACAGGTTTATAGGGATTCTTTATCACAAATGACACAATAAAATAGGTAATATTTTACACAGACTCTGTGTGTATTGAAGTTTCATTCTCATAAATTTGCAAGTCTGCATCTACCAAACAAAAACCGTAGACACTTTATAACGAATGATCGATCCGTGACCCCAAACATAATTCCAAGTAATTTCAAACCGTTTTCAGCCACGAGAAATCCTTTTGAATTATACATTAAATCAATTTTCAAGGATCAATGAATCAACGTCGCAATTAATTTTCGTATCCAATGTTCAATCAAACGTACAAACGTCTCGAAATCGATATCGTTTACTTTTGATAAAAATTCTGGTTCAAATTTTCATGCCCTTTTCATAATCAATATAGTAGAATATGTTTCATCATTCAGCATTTAGAGTATCACTATCGAATTTTGAAAAACATATCGACTTATTTGTCCATCTACTATTATACAAATATGAAATAAATATTTGAATAAAGTTTTTCTATATCAAGTCTTGTTTTTGATTTTATTCAACCGTTACGAGGACCATGATTTTGAAGATAGCTGATAGTTCTCAGCCTACGTGCATCCTAATGCGTTGATTATTTAGATGAGGTACAAAACGATGGGTCACGAGTTGAGATTTCTGGTAAAAAAGAAGAACTTAGTTAATATCGTAGAATTGATTATATCAGGGATAAGGTTCTTTTTAATTGAATCTGGGAATAAAACTATCCATAAATGAGCATTCCAACGTCCATCAGTGCCAATAACGATTGAGTGAATTAAAAAGTACAGGATAATAAACTGATATGAAAAGTGGATCCTAGCCATACCCGCCGCACTAATAATCGTTCGATTCTAAATTCAGACGCGCAACAGCTTCTGGTCTTTGACTCCGACTAATAAAAATCCTTGAGGATGAAAAGAAACCAAAAATACAAAAACAAAAAATGAAGAAAAATAAAACAACAGTTTGTATGCACACTGGGATGCCACAGAGAAAGAGAATCGGGCGAGGGGTGATCCGCCAGAGGGGAAGAGGGAAAAAGGCAATGAGGATTGCCGGCCTGTTATTACCACCGCCTCTGAAATAAGAGGCGAGAGAGCTGCAGGAGCCACTTAGTTCATCGAAGCGCGTCCATCCATCCATCCTTTTCGAATCCAACTCATCCTTGTTCTGGAAGATAAAACGGAATAAGATGAAAATAAAATGAAATAAAGTGACCCCCCTCCTCCCTGGTCCACGCATTGGGGGTATTTCAAAAGAGCTTCGTCAGCATCGCGGATGACGTAGCGCATATATAGTTCTTGGTACGTTTTAGATGCATGTGAAAATTGAGACGAGTCGAAAAAGTGAGTTTGGGTTTGTTCACACTTTGTATATTTTGGATTATATAGGATTACGGACTTGATTAAGCAAGATTGTTTTTGGAAACTTGAGCTTGACGAAATAAAGGGAGCGACGTAGAATATAGGTACTCACAATCACAAAGTGAAGCTCAATTCTGCAAAAAAAAGTTCCTTCAGAAGCAAGTAAAAGGTAATTGGACATATTGTTTGAACGCGAAAGATGTTCTATCAAAATCTTGTGGATCAATAGGTGACTTGAAGATGGTATAAAACCTCTTTCAATACGCAAGAAATCTGAAAAATGATATACAAATATTGTTCAACTTGATAGTGGTTTTCAAATATTCTTAAAAGGAATTTTGGGAAGATATTAAAGTACTAGATATTATACTTAACTAAATCGATACACTATCGAATTTTTTTCATACCAAAAGAAACCCTGAAAGCATCTAACAAAATAACAAAGGAACTCGAAATTTCTTTTCGAAAATCTCTTTCTAGTTGAAATAATTCCCAAAAGTATCTTCAAAGCCTGAGAGACTTTTGACAAGCATCTTCCATGCTAAGAGAGGGCTTGAAACCTCTTAAAATATCCTCGAACTTACTTATACTTACTTGATTATTGTCAAGTAAATATTTACTACGGTCGAATTCTATTCAATTGATTCCAATGAATGTTTACTACTGACTGAGAGAAGAATTATCGGTATTATAACCAGTACAATATTTACTGGAATTAAGTGAATAATACTTGATCTTACTGTGGGTAAAATATTCACTAGCATCTTGCAAGTCGAAAAATTATCTCTTGACTGATTCCATCGGATTAAACCCCTTTCAGAGACTTGAGTCTCCATATAAAAGTTCTAGTTTTGTTGTATAACTTCACACAGTATCTAACTGTGAACTTGGAAGTGAAAAACTTACCTGGTACAATCGACTTATTGTACACCGAGCCAATTCTCTTCAGAACTTACAGCACACACACTCCATTAGTGACAACGGTGCAGTGCATGACTCGCAGGCAGTCGTAGTTAGAACCTTTTACCTGTTCCAATATCTACACATCCACATACAGGTATACATGTATCAAACGGTGAAAGGATTGGCCGTGTTTTCCCCGCGCTTAATCTCGTGCCGCAAGGGTAAAAAGGGGCTCGCGAAGAGGGCCCAAAGGGGTAAAGAAGGGGCAATGGGACGAACGACCATTACGCGCTTTGACATGTACCACACGAGGGTTAATTTCGATGTACATACGCATTTGTACGTTGTACATAGCCTAGCTACACTGGCCCTGGCGTAGCCCTCCGGTAATGGATCCTTAATGCTGCCCCTGCAGTGCTTTTGCCCTCCCGTTGTTCTCCCTTTTTCTTGGTCTTCCTGCAACGCAGACCTATAATGTCCTATACAGACCTGCATTTAACCCTGTTTCCTGTCTTCAATCAAGGTACAGGTACCCAGATATCACGCATTAATTACACCTGTGTCACCTGTGTGTCTAATTTGATTGGCTTTGAAAACAAACAGCCAACATTTTGTAAAACAAACAGAAATGAAGATCGCGCGACTGTCTGGTTACTATTTCGAGCCCTAATATTTCGTAAACGGAATCGTTCCCTGTGTTAAAAAAATGTACCGCGTAAATATTCTGCCATTACTATACAATGAGGCCCTGAAAATTTTGCCTGATTAAAAATGAGGCTCTCATAAGGACCCTCATTCAGCCCTGACCCGTAATGTATCCTTTTTCACGACATGATCCTATTCGTCAATTTTTGAGGGATACCTGACCAGGAAGTGCAGGTAATGTTACATGTTGTGGACGCAACACCTCATTTTCATTGAGGCCCCAATACTGTTCGGGCCTTTTCTAAAAAAATTGTACGTGAGTTGGAATTGAGAAGAAAATAAACTAAGAGGAAGCATTTGTTGGTCGCCCACATGAACAGTTTCAAGGAGGAATTTTCAAAAACAAATATAGGTATGCATTTGCATGTGTGTCCAGGTTTTTTGTAGGCACATTACCGGACGAACCACTCAGCAGATTTGGCCGGGTTTTTGACAGGGAACTGACTTTGCCCTGACAATGACTCCGGCACCTTTTTTATGCCACTTCAACATCCGGTTTTTAAATTGAGGACGTATGAAATTGTAGATAATTCATAGCATCATTATTTGATGGGCTTATTGAACAAATTCTGCGACACTTTTTCTTGCAGTCCTTGAAATAGATTTTAGGGAAATTTTGTTCCAAAACGGCAGATGCTCATCGTTAGCCAGCCATTTTTTAGATAACGCATAACGAGCTTTGAGGTGTCGACTTTGAACTGTGAAAATACATCGTCAGGAACTATTGGAGGATTTTTCGACATCGTAAGCTTTGACTTTCACCTGACTATTTCAGAGTTTATGACATGCTTTTTACCTTCTTTTTTTGTTATTCGAGGTGTTCCTTCGCTTATAACGGATGCTATCGAAATCTTTTTGCAATTTCTTTTCCTTGTTTTCTGAATAGAAAGTAATGATATTTGTGATGCACCGATGATGCTGGCCAGACGCTTCCAACCATTGCGATATTCTTCGAATTTGATCAGGATTAGAATTCTAAATCGATAGGAAAAATGAACCTCTTTCTGAGAATCGAAACCCATCCAAATGGGGTGAAGGTAGATACATTAAGATGTCGCCTTGATTCGTTTCTTCGTATTCTATACTGTTTCTGAATAGTAGATTGTGTGGCAGGCGCAGATAGTATGCTATTATCAGACGAGTGTGAAGTTGGCGGCATTCTCCTTTTCCAACGAGGTTTTTTGCTTCCACAATATCTCCATTTTCATTTTATGAAAAAAATGTTGAACCCCCACAAAAATGACATGTTATGTGTATTAGTTTTTTGGCCCACGTTGCTAAAAGGAGCGGTGGCGACCACAACGACTTAGGGAAACCCATTGCTCTTTTTTTAGACGCTTTCCGTTCTCCGTCTTTTTTTTTTGTCCTTCTTCATTTTCTTCTATGAATATAGGTATAGGTATGTGCCTGACCTGTCGATAGAGTACCTTCATGGTTTCATGTATTGTGTTAGTCGAGACCACCAATATTGACTTTTGGCAGACCGTAAATATTTATCTCTGATATAGCCGTGGCCAAAGCCACAGCCATACCATTTTATTTTTTAGCCACCGCATTTCTCCCTTCCTTTCCTTTCCTTTATCCCTTCTGGAAACTCCTCTTGCACTCATCTTACATCCCTCTTTCTATATATCCATTCTTTTGGCGGAATACTCATACTTATTTCGTTGGTACAAAGTCTACCTCGGAGTCTACCCTGAAAATGACTGTTCCTCGGTTTCATCATCTCGCTATTCTATATCCACAAAAATGGAAGATTGTAAGAATCACTCCGGAAATGAGGAGTGAAGTTTTGCGTTACGTCAAGACCGATGGTGTATATTATATATATTTTGTGGCTGACAATACCTCGAGAAGAAATGCACGAATTTTCATGTATTTGGTCTCGACCGACAAGGTTTTTCAAAACATAGAACCATTCAAATTTCGGATCTGATCGGTTGAGTAACTTTCCAGCTATGCAAAAAACAACTGATGATATCTTAGAGGAAGGCTGAAGAGATTATGATCAAAGTCAGTACCCCCAGGTTTTTTGGATCGCTCACCACGGATCCGTGGTCAGATTTTCCAAATTGTGAGCATTGCTGATCCAATATGACTGTGAAAAAAATGAAGAATAGTTAAATCTTACAAAATTTGTCGGGTACCTACTAGTTTTCTATACTTACGATTAGAGTAGGTACTAGATCAGCGAATTCAATTTTTTGTGTGTATCTTTAATAATGCCATTGAATAACTGCGACTTTCGATTCCAGCGCCCACAGTCGCGAAAAGTGGAGATTTGGCTGGGGGGATCTAAAATTCAAAAGAGCTAGTTTAAATTGTCATACACACGTCAAGAAATCGTAACTATACTTCTTTCAGTCTTGCCGAACCCCGTTCCCATTGAAATTTCCATCTTTCGTCACTCGCGGCGGCACCTGTCTCAATGCACATAGCGAATGCTGACGTGTTTTCAAGTTTTTTTAATTAGATTTTTATCATCCTGACGTAGATCCTAGGTATGCGCAATTCTAAGGCTGATTCTTGACAATGTTTGAGGCTGATTTTCAACAAATCGGTTACGTTAGTATCACGAACGATTCCAACACCAAAAAATCAGTCGGGTCAGAATCAACCTCGCCGAGTCTTTGCACATGTCAGGGGCGACAAAGGCGGGGAACTGGAGGGGGGTACAGGGTTAACGATCGAGTATAATTTAAATAAATGCGGTTGTAGAACGATTACCGACCCACCACCACGGGCGTCACGACGCGTGCTCTGCGTACGTAGTATGCATGCCGTCTATACGGTAGAAGTCAATGCGTGGATCGCGTGCGTGACTGACTAACTGACCGCACAAATGGTGGAAACTGGGGGTGGATATTTGTGGGGATGAGCAACAGACACGCTATATCTACTGATCGCGGGTATATGAGGTGTAATCCTGGCTTAAAATCGCAATCATATGTAATAAATGTATCGCTTATTCTTTTGGATCGTGAATTCGCGCGAATACAGGCAAAATTTGAAATATTCGCAAATGGTCTGATTTTTTATAGACTATAACGTGTTCTCAGAAAATGCAATAACGATCTCACAAGACTCAATAAAGGGGAAGAGTTTTCACTTTCTCTACAATTTCCTTAACAAATGGAAAATCATCCATTTTTATGACGGAATTTAACATTTTTTCAGCTTATAATTTTATATTATAGTCAAATAGAAAGAAATTTTAATCTACTCCGAGAAAAATTGTCATCAAATGTGAAAAACACCAACCTTTTCATTTCGCTTGCTAATTCATCCGCGATTTTTTTCTCAACAAAATGAAAATTCTACTATTTCAAAATTCCAAGTCAAGACTTTTCACAAGTTAATTAACTTAGTTCCAAAATTCGTGATAAGACAAAATCAGAAGATGATGCCGTATAAATAAGAAAATAAAAAAATATTCGCTTCTAAATTGAAAACTTATAATTTATTCTTGATATAATATTCATGGGTTTAAGATTCAGTAATTCCAAATTTCTTTTATGTAAGCACAATGATCGACACCAAAAGTTCACTAAATTTATAATTTTCCTTCAAAAATATTCGGACAGTTTCTCTGAAAGTAAATTCAGAATTTCTCTGGATTTGAATCATAAAATCATGGTTTTCCTAAAAAAATGAAAATTTCTTAGGTTTTGGATTGAGACATCCCAAAGTTTTTTATAATGAACTCGCAATGATGACTATAACAATTCAAAGAGTACGTTCTTCATTCTGGCCCTCACTTCAATCCCATAACTATTTTTGTCCAACAATCTTAAAATCGTTCGATTTTCTGCATCAATAAGTCACGATTTTTCACTGATAATTGAAAAGAAAAACTCTCCCCCTTAGTCTGAAAAAAAATCGCGAATATTTTGAGATTATGAATTACCAGAATACTGGAAAGAATTGTCGAATCCTCGCGATATTTATTCCCCGTATTTCGCTTCAGAAAAGCGTGCCATGCGGTACACAGCGTACATAAGGTATATCAGCGTCACAATCTCTTATCAGATGATCATGCCCGGGCTTTGGGGTGGGTGGATGGGCCAGACGTGGAGGGATGAGTGTCGGACAACCTGGAAGCTAAAAACGAGGCTGGGGGGTTCGAGGGGGGCGAAATAGCTAAGCGCCATATGGCCGCAGGGGGCAGCTGCTGCTACAGCAGCACCAACATCACCCATAACGCTATCACGTGCTCAAAAGAACATCCCTTGACAGTTTGTATACCTATACCTATACCAATGGATATAGCTATATAACTTTCGACTCTGTGCAGGCTACTTGTAGCTTATATAGAGCGTGCCACTTTACCTCCAGCCTCCAGCCCCCCAATAAAAAAAAGGGGTAAAAATATTCATTGGGTTGATTTTGTCGATGAATTTCATTCAGGGGTTTGAATTAATGTGGTTCAATTGGACTGTGAACTATTCATTCGAAATCCTGAAGACTTTTCAATTTGGTTCAAGACAAATTACGATTGACGAATTTAAAAGTTCGGAAAAGTGGAAAACCTTGGGGTATTTGTGGAAGATCGCGAGTAGAGAATTTTTTAATTACCCGAAAAAAAAAAGAAAATCTCGACGTGATAATTATAACGGCAGGAAGTTTGAAATTTCTCCGGGATAAATTGTAAATGTTAGATTGGAAAGCCGGGAATTTCGAATTCACATGATGAGTCTTCTCGTTTTTCGAAATAATTCGCGCTTTTCAAATTCGATACCCGCGGATTATCGATTTTCTTGAAAAAAAACGAAAGACTATTTCTGAGCTCGAAAGGTTAAAATTCTGAATTCGCTTTGAAAAAAATGCCGATTCTTAAAATCAAAACTCAAGAATTTTTTACTCAGAATCTATTTT
>JAFFZH010009741.1:0-17925 GCA_018420115.1 Euura saliciscinereae | reverse complement strand
CAAAACCAAACTACGCAACCGATGTTGATGAAATTTATATGGGACCAATCTGAAAGTATACCCTTTCGAATAAAAAAAGAATTTTCCAAATCGGTTTATAAATAACGGAGTTCTCAGGTAACAAACATAAAAGAAAAAAAAATACAGCCGAATTGAGAACCTCCTCCTTTTTTGAAGTCGGTTAAAGAAGAAACAAATTTTTGCATTCAAGACTAACAGAGATTAAGATGAGTTAAATATCATCGAACTATATGTACGCCAAGAATGAGAAATCTTCTATTCTCCAAAGTAAATCTCAATTTTTGAATTCAGAACACGAAAATTTGAATTTTACTTGCAAAAAATCGCCACCCGAAAATAAAACCGAACAATTTTCAATTAAAAAAAAAATCATAAGTTTTTAATCAGAACTCATACATTTGGGTAATAAAAGCACTCGGAAAATAATTTTTTTTTCACCCTTCCAGTCTCTGAAAGGTCGAGATTTGTTTGATGAGCTCAATGTATGTACCCAGTAGGTATACCCATAAGTTCAAGTGATAGAAGGATGATTTATATATCAGTAAATAAACACTATATCGTACGCATCGCTTTAGGTTTTATCATTTTTTTTTTGTTTTCGTTCTTTCAGTGATCTGGGATTAAATCGACCAAGTGAAACTCTCTACTAACCCTTCAGCCTATAGGTACATTCATTCTCCTTATCTTCTTATGCGTACAAGCTACAACTGTTAACATTTTAGTCATCACCAGTACGATGGTATAATAAACCTACTACTGATACTCTTGCCTTTTAAAAATCATATGGTTATCCCAGATTAGCTTTTTATCGTCTGCAGCTCATAAATTGAGTTTTCAATGACCACCGCACCTAAATTTAAAAAGACAAACAGATATTTTTTTTTTTTTTCTAACTATAATTCATAGATTTCAGTTCAACCTCGAATGATTTTCATGACAGCCTTAATATTGGCTTGAATAAAATTTGCAAGAAATCAGTTGAATTATCTTGGATACGGATGTGTCGTCTTGAACGATTGGCCCCCCGGTCTATAAAACCGTTTCGGATGAGCAGAGGCACCGTCCGCGATCATTTTCGCGGGTGGATTTGCGGGCCATATCGAAGAACCGCAGAGAAATAGGAAATAGGAATAAGCGAGTTGCGGGCATATATAGCGTATAATAATAGTTTCGGTATGAAAGGAAAAAGGGAAGCCCATGGCGACCAGGAAGTGGATAGAATCGAGTAACATCCGGGCAGCACGTGGCCGTGGTACGTTGCAATTAATTCATTACCTCGATATCGCCAGTCGCCGTCGAAGCTTTCCCATAAAACTTCGCCCCAGCCCCAGCCCCAGCCTCAGCCCCAGCCCCAAGCCCCAAACGTTCGACGTCGAAAAGCGCAAGCCGAAATAACCGAATCGAACGATTCTCTGGCATCGGCACACGATCACGGAAGCGACGCGGTTCCCCGACACGTGCGACGGTATAAAATTCATCGCTACAACGACACGTGACTTCCAATCAACTAACATTGTCCCGATATTCACCCCATCACCTTCACGCACACCCCTATGACAAAATGCGGTCAAAGTCAAAGCTTGATGCCCTGAGAAATCACTTTTGGAATGGTCTCAATAAGTCTTTCGTGGATAGCAATTTCAAAGCAGTCTTGAGTCATTGTGAAGCGATTTCAAGTGATTTCGAGCAATCTTGAATCAATTTTAAGGGGTTATGGTGCTCGAGAAATCGTAAAAGAAATGAGAAATAGAAGAGCATTTCAAGTATTACGTTACAATCTTATGATCCAATTATATTTTCAAATAGTGCATATTATGGATAATGAAGAAATCAAACGTGCTCTTGCAGTTATTAAGTCAAACTAGACAATGGATCACCAATATTCTTGATAACAATTCCATTTTTGTATTCTTCTGAAAAATGGCGGGATGAATAAAAAGAATTTGTAGGAAATACAAATTAAAACAAAAAAATTTGCGTCTATCTCTCATAATCTTTCAAGTCATTTCAATTGATCTCAAGCGAAAGTGATTTCTAAATGATTTAAAACGATTTTTTTTTCATTATTCATAATTCATCAACTAGATTATTGTTTGAAATCGTGAATAAGACAAAAAGGTTGTGTGATGACCTATTATTCCATTGGAAGTGACAATGGAAGTCCTTGAAAGTATATTTTAAATTATTTGGTAATCTGTGGAATACCACGGAAGCATTTTGGTTCGGATGTCATCGGAAGTCTTTTTTGCAGTGTTTTTGGGCAGTCTTTGAAATTCTTTGTTATCTTTTAGGATTCTTTTGAACTTATTGGCAATCAATCGAATTGTTTATACGCCGATGAAAGTATCCGAAAGTGACAAAAAAAGTCGAATACCTTTTCATATTTGAAGCAAATTCGAGCAATTTCGAAGTGATTTTCGATATCAACCAGCAAAAATATGAATGGCCACTGAATGAATTTTTTCCCTAGCTTCTGCAACCATCTTCAGAGAGCGAATGGAATCTGGGGGGTGAAAAAAAAGTCAGCCCTTGATGGAGCACCGTCGGTCAGGAAGTATCAAGAGCATAATGTGATATGAGAATGGGAAGTTTTGTGGGCGACTGGAGAGTAAAAATATTGATCGTCAACTTCCGGTCGCGGACAGGGTACAATGAGCTAATTATTCAAGGGGGTGTCTCGTCCCGTCTCCCTTTCTGGCTTTGGTGAACCGGAAGGAGAGAAGCTAAGCGACGGGTTCCGCGACCGCCTATGCCTATCATATCGCGCGTTTTTCCCGCGTTTCGCAGGGTCTCCTTCTTCCAGCACCCTCTCAGTTCCGTGGGTGTGGAGAACAGAGGAAAGAAGAGAAGAGGAGAGGGGAGGGGAGGACAGCGCCACGCGACGTCACGGCGCGTCAATTAGGCGTCGCGTGGCTGGACGACGCTCCGCGTCATTTGTCACCGTCCCTGACTCCCTGTGCCCCGAGGACCTACGACCCGGGAGAATTTCAACTGACTCTGGGACTCGTTTTTGGCCGGAATTTAAGATTTCGGGATTTTTAACCCCTGAAATGCTCCTTGAAGACACCTTCAGTCTACACAGTTTGATCTCCGGACCACAGGACTATTCAGTTCTTGAAACCGATTATCTCTCTTGATTGTGGTGGCTTTAAAATCGCTCCGAAATTGAGTCAATCAATTCCAAGTCGCATATAACTGCTTGAGTTCACTCGCTGAGAAAATTTCGATATTAGTTTGAAATCACGTTGAAATTGCTTTAGATTGTCCAAAATCGGTAACAAAATCACTTGAAATTGCTTGCCATCGTTGAAATCACTTGGAAAACGGTTAAATTCGCTTGTGATTGCGTGGAATCATTCTGCGATCATTGAAATTCTGTCAATCACTCGTCATACGATTTTGGAGTAAGTATAGCCTTTGGCTGTATTATGGTCTTAATCTAATAATTTTCGAACATGATTGAAGGAAATGGGTTCAATTTCGAGTGTACGGCAACTAGTATAACTGCACTGTCGAAAATTCTGAGTTCTTCAAAATCCACTCCTGAATTTTTTAGTCGTTTTTGGATTCAGTTTCTCATTTCTTTCATTCGACACAAAAAATACAAACTTAATCTCGATAAAATTTATAATACCTGTCTATTAATAATAACTTGGTGACACTATTTCTGCATTCATTTCAGGAACTTTATTGTTTTATTGAAAATATGTCCACGATTCTTGATCGGAAAGGTTTTCAGGATTTCTCTGGGATTTCAGGAGTTTGATCTTATTGTTAGCTCGAATTGTTTCTCATGAATTCCAGGTTTTGGCTTGGGTCTGAATTCTCTGGTACGTTTATTCCGTCTTTCCTCTTTTCTTCTATCCTCGAGCTCAGCTTCTTCTCTCCCTGGGATCATTTCGTTAATGGATAGCAAGAAAAGATTTTCCAAACTAATCGTAAACTGTCGAGAAAAATCGCGTGCCAAGAGACCATAGGGTAGCGGATGATCGTTGCAGAGGTTTTCTTTCGCCCCATGTAGCAATAGTAAAGGAACGCGAAAGCACGCAAGCTGATAAAATTCGGAATCGAGTGGCAATAAAGATCCTTGAATAATTGCAACGATGTGCGGTTCGATTGAGACACGTTGTTCGAACTTTCAGTTAAGATTTTTGCGGGAATAGGGGCGGAGATTCGCAGATTAACTGCTTATTAAAGTGTTTCAGATTTCGTTATCTGTCATTTTTGGTAGCGACCATGATCCGTCCGTTAAACTTGCGCTCGATTTTGAGCCTCGAGTCTTGTGTCTTTCCACAATAACATTTCTTGTGAAAAATTGTATTGGGGTATATGAATTCTATTCATAAGCTTATGGATGATCGTGAATCATGAAACTCGTGAGATTTATTTATTATATGAATATCCCAACTCAGAAGACTTAACAAATCCTGATCAAATTCTATGATATTTTATTTTGATCAGTCGCGAAAACCACTGAAATTTAATGCCAATCAATGAAATTACATGAAATATAACGGAATATCGTCGAACTACAATCTTTTCGATGATGAAATTGGATAGAACGGAATGAGATTTCATAAAATCAGACGACACTTTGATCGAAGTAATTGATCTCACAAGCTATTAAAACTAGGTGAATTCTTACGGAACTCAATAAAACCTCATCAAACCTACTGAAATTATATGAAAACCAATGGAATGATATTTATTCGAGGAACCAACAAGCGAAACCGCAAAAAATCGCGAAGTTTGGATTAAAAATCAACAGAAAGTTGATGACAGTTTCAAGAATTACAAAAAGTCATATTGAGAACCAAATATCGGATGTCCGTGTTCGTTTTTTATCAATGATGATAATACAGCTGAGCAGTAATTCATCGAGTCCTCTAACATGTTGCATAGAAAGGAGAAATTCTTGTGCAGAATCTTGTCCGACGATTAAAATTTCCCAACGATTACTGTCCCCGTGGACGACCCCTGGGTCTCATTGCATTCGCGTTGGTGGAAGAGACTCTAGTGACTCAACAGCTTCCGTCCGTCCGTCTGTCTGCGTATATCCGGTCCGCGTGGGGTGCTCAAAGTATTTCTATGTACGTCGCTCGTTTTTGTGTTTGTACCATGTACACAAGTCTCTGCCGGTGTGTGCATTCGATATGTGACGCTTTAGCAACGCGACACAATGCCCGTTTCGGTAGATACCAAGGTAGGGCTAGGGGTAGATTCATACGAGGTACCAGATGACGGGGGCATCCGTCCGGAAACCCATGACCGTCCGACGCGATCCATACCGTATGTTTGTTTAATAATTTTTCACGCCATCTACTAAGTGAAAGAAAGATGGAAGAAAAAAAAACAGTTTTCACATATTGTGTTATACCTCCAACCGTAGCGAAATCCTTGAGTGCTTAGCCCAATTATCTATCATACCGTACATTAAAAAAAAAAACCACCCGCTATAAGGGATGACACGATGGGACGATGCAGGGTAATAGATATTTCGATTTCAACGCGGTTCATTACAGCGGGGTTGATCCATCAGTTGGCCAATTGCGCTAATGATGGGAGAAATATCTTCTCTGATGTGTTAAAGAACACGCAGTGATATAAGTTAATCTTCGTATGAATTTATATGTCTTCGTCTTATGTGTGAACCCTGATAAGGTCTTATCTCAATAGAGCTGAACAGGCATTAAATATCTGTTTTTTGGTCTCCAAAGTGAGAAAAAAGCTTCAAAAACCTGAAAACAAATTGTTTAGGTTTGACATACCAATTTGTACAGGTTTCCTAGTTCGTGAAATAAAATTGAAAACCACATTTCTACCATACCAATGATTTTCAACACTTCGTTGGACTCAGCAATTTCAGTTGCGTATCCCACCTTAACGTTGAGTCGAGTCAGAATTGAGTCTTTGCTTCTTTCGGACCACGACCACGACCACAAATTCGGGGTGAAATTAGTATAGTAGCTTGTCTCACAGGCAGCGACGAGGGCGATTATAGAGATGTGGATCTAAGATTTTTGGACAGATATGTAGACTGGAGACTTCTTCATAGTTTTTTTTTTCTCTTTATTTTTTCACTCTAAGAGTCTCTATTTTTATCTTTCTTACCTTTCTTTCTTTCTATCTAAACGTAGAACTAACGGCGATCGGTTGGGGGTGACGTGGCAGATACGAGGTGTCGATAGGGGATTATATACCCTACTTCTACTTCTACTTCGTGGCTTGGCATGGCATGGAATGGCATCACCTACCTACCTACCTTCTAGGAATTAGACTTTTGAAAGAAGGACTCCGACAGTCATTCCCTACACGTGTCACAACCCCTATCACTTTTGCACGAATGTAGAATAGAGAATAAAGGTCAAAGAAACTATAAGGATCGATATTGTTCTTTTCTCGGGAGAAATTTTTCAATTTTTAAAAAGATCATGGTGCAAGTTTCTTTGGTCAGTGAAAACATTGAAGACATTTTTGGAATATCTGAACCTAAAAAAAAAAAAATTAGTAAAATTAAGCATAATTCATCTGTTTTTGACACAAATCAAAAATCGGATTGAAACACAGTTCTGAATTGATGAAGTCAAATTTGATATCCGTCTAAGAAACTTGATTACAAAAAGCACAAACCTGCAGGGGAGATTTGGCCATAGCTACCCCTTAGGGAGCGGGTAAGCAAGTAAGTAAGTAAGTAAAGTATTCCTCGTCAGAGCGACATATTCATGGCGAACAACCGTAATGAATCTGATTTGGGAGAGTCCGATGCGCGAGCACGAGGATAAAGCCTGTATCGTCAAAATGCGCAACGAGGCTTGACAGAATAAACCCTCCTCTCACCCACTTTCATCCCTACCGCCTATCATCATTATTATTCCGAAGTATACATACGTAATGTAATAATCGGCCTCTACGGTCAGCCATATGGTGCTCGGCCCGTGGAGATACGCGTATAGTCGAACCGAACTACCCCACTCTGCAACGTCACCCAGTCACTCCCCCTGCACCCTGAGCTGGGGGATCCTGATTAAATCAGCATTACACTAGCTGACAAGTTCTGGCTTAGAGGTTGTCCATGTGTGTGTCTAGTGTATCGACAATGACACCAAATGTCGGATCCGAACCGGGCCAGGACCCATTGTGGGCCACGCTTTAATCATGATCCTCGAGGACGCAAGTGGGGCACAGGTGCCATCAGATCGGTTCCCCTTCATCGACGATTGAAACGAAGTGCTCGCGTAGGGTTCTGGTCGAACATGTTGCACTTTGCGTTCAATTGGGCAATTGGTAAATCGCCCGAGATCGGTATGCGCGCGCGTCGACTCTCGATTATTGCACGGTTTCTATAGTGATTTTGTTTTTTCCCCTAGGGAAGCTTTCTCGCGAAAACTGATCCCGGGGTCAATTAGCCAATTTACTCTGTCGGCGTCTTCAACCCTTTCTGCCTCGGGGCAAGGGATAAAACTCGACGGTTTATCAGGCAATTAGGTGAAACTGGGTTGTGCCTTTCTTCGTGTTTCTGTTTCGTTTTCTCGAAAATCGATCCAGAACACCCTGTATAGCGGTTATATCCGCGAATGTGGACTTGGGGCGGATAGACTGCGAGCCGAGCTCGTGAAAACGAGGCGCTCCACCCCCGCGCTAAAAGCATATCTATGTCGCGATGGGAGGACGAGGGGTTCGATGGCCCCTCCTTCGCCTCCTTTCACTTCTCGATGTTATATATAGTGCATGGTATATACATGAGTCGGTTTCGTCGATACAGAAGCATGCACTTCGCTCTCCTTCGCCATGCCACTCTGCGTTTTGAATTATGTATATGTATGTATGTTGTGAGCATAAAGCTTCACCGCACTGATGCTGCAAATATAGTTTCGGCACAATGCAGGTACAAACACAAGATACACAAGAAAAAAAACCTATGTACACTGCGATATTTGCGAATGGGCGGTAGTGTGCGGAGCGAGTCGAGGATTTCACTCTCTTGGGAGCACATCAACCAGTCTCTGTTTGCCATCAATGATTGCGGTTAATTACAACACTCTCGGTCTGCCAGTTTGTGTGTCAATCCAAATATATCCTCCTAACGATATCCCACGAGGATATCGAGTTAGCTCAGACAATCAATGTCCTGCCGTAGTTGACATTCCCCAAAATTCTGATCGATAAAAAGGGTCAAATACTCCTCGGCCGGCTTGATTCGTTCAAAAATGTAACGATAACACAGAAGAACCTTCGGCAGATGTGTGTTATTTTATTTCACGGCTCGCGCCCCTTCCGTCAACTCTGTGCACCCATAGCCATTGTCAGTAGGCAGTATGATGTAGTTTAACGAGTATATTCGCTAGCCATCGATGCAGATCGGGGCCTGGTACCCTGCAATGTGGACACTGCGTAGTCAAGCTCGGCTGACCCTGTGACTGATTGTCTTTCTCTCCGGGGGCTGCTGTTTAGGGGTGTCATCATCGTCCCGCTCTCCTGCCTCGAGTGCGTTTTTGTTCCGGGTTCCCGGGTGAAGGGGGGTCAAGGGGTTGCGGAAGGCGAGGAAAACCACGACCCGGGAAAAATCAGAATGAAAATTGTAGTATTCAAATTTTTAGAGTATTGATTGGGCTGGATGAATAGATGTCCTACGAATGGCTCACTTCCGATTTGTCAAAGGGGAATGGGGCTGGTTTTTGGGGTTGGATTCGACTTTAGAACGCCCGGCCGGATACCAATTGGAAGGACCGGTTAATGCCAGGATATATTAGGGGAGAGTGTCGTTCATGCTGACTGGAAGAGTCACAAGAATTAACACGGGGGTGCTCCTCGGTCCATTGTCCCTGTTCACGGAACCTTCCGCGACGCGACAATTTCCAAATAGGAAAAAGAGGAAGAAAAAAACTTTATTCAGACGTGAAATATTCATTTCCGGTTTACAGCTCATCGGCGCGGAAGAATAATACAATGTACCCAAAGCACTGATGCGAGTTCACCTCCTGCGTACGGAGACTTTAAAACCTTTTTTGCATCTCAAATCTCTTCACGTCATTGAGGAACTGAGGCACTAAATGGTCAACCGCCCAACGACCGGAAGCTTTTATCGTTTTACTAGCTCGCTACATGGACTTCTTGACCCTGGATGTTAGCTTCGCATCCTATACAAACGGTTCGAGGTATTTTAGTGGCAACGTCCTGGGAATGAGGGCTCCGATTCATTGTCCATGTCGTCTTGCCGATTGCTGATGAAATAAAATAAAAAAATCATGGAAGTTGGAGAGCGTTTGACCCGGAGTGAATTGATCGACGAAGTTCAGTAGAGTTGGCAAGTGGGAGTGCAAGTAATCCGGTAGTAATAATGGTGCGCTCCGTAGGGCGTATCAGTCGCATTGTGTCGTGTGTGGACGTTTGACCCATTGTCTATACGGGTTTAATTTTTGGCTCCAACAGTGCCGCGCCGGTTTCCACCCACAGTATTGGAAAGGGACCCGCGATCTACAGCCTCGCGACAATGCTGGTCCACCGTTCATCCTCGAGAAAGGAAAGGCTCCAACAATGCGACAGCAATCAGTCGAGTCGCGCCCCCCGAACAGCGGGACAAATTTTTTCCTTTTTATACTCTGGGGCACTACACACCCACTTTTTTTGTTTAACTCTCGTTTTTATGCAGTGAAAGATGATCACTCTCGTTCCTAGGCTGGTAAGAGATTGTTCCTGCTGGGGCGAATCGTCCAGTGGATCGAAGTTAACAAAATTTTCATGGTCTCAAATCCTCCCAAAATTTTAGTCTTCCGGTTTGAAGTGGCTTTCTGGGTTCATGGCCGGCAAAAACCCCTTTGTGCAGGTGAATTACCTCCGACTATGAGCTAGTGGTCGTTTTGTGACCGGGCAGGGTGGCTTTGCGTGGGCGAGTGTGCCGCGGGGGGCGCTATATCCATTACGCTTATTACAACTCGGGTCCGTTCCACCGCCCACCCTTTTACGGGGATGAGCATCGATCGACACCCCGTGCAGTGGATAACGATGCTCGTGCCTGTGGACGGTCTTCATACCCTGACTCAAACTAACTCCGCGTTTGTTTCCATGTACTCGGAAAGCACGATGTGGTGTTTTTAATCCAGAACGAGGGGCGGCTGATATTTTGGTAGATTTTTGACGAAAATCAGCGAACGAAGGAACCCACGCACCCTTTCCTGGCGGCAGCAAGGCGGCGAGCGGGTTGTTCGAAGCGAAGAAACCCGATCTCTTGTTTGCAGTGGATCCCTCCGTGTAACCAAACCGTAGGCAGCCGCTGGCAGACAAACACCGGGGGATTCTGGATGAGATGGGATGAGCCGACGAGAAGTTGGCGCACGGTCCACAATGCGCATACATGCCTACTGCCATAAGTACGTATGTACATTTATACATCATCATCGCGGGTGCGGTTCATGGCTCCGAGAGAGAATCGTGTGGAGTGTGGAAGATCTCTCTGTGAGGTTCCAAGTGTACAGATGCTACTCTCGTGTGTAACGTGTAACGGTAACCCAACTCCTAAAACTAACTCATGTAAGGTTATAGGCGCACGCGTGCTCTCTCCAGACCATGAAGAACTAGCCGGTGTTCGGGCTTTATTCCCACGGGATTGGATGTATCCCCGAATTCTATTTCCTTCTCAACCTGGATCTATGAAGAACACGGCCAAAGCGATGTCAGAGCCGATGAGCTGAGTCGCCACTAAGTCTTCCGTTTTTGCACATCGTGGGTCAAATCATGAAGACTTGGGCCGAAAGCTGAACTTTATAAAATAGTTCATTTTTGCGAGATTTTGTCTGTTCTGGTAAATAATCGATTTTTATTGCTATCGAAATAGATATTTCATGGAGAATTTCGTATCCAATTTTTTCTCGAACTCAATTGTGCTCCTCCGTCTGGAGAGGAGTGCGGGAAGTTGGAATAATAATCCCCGTGAAAATGAAAAGCCGAGTGAAAAGCAGAGTTTTCTCTAGGTCTTCGGACCTTCAGCTTTTTTTCAGATGGGTGTTTGATGTGTGACGTCAAATTTTTGTCCGTCGATAAAACGAATAAACGGATTTCGATTAATTTGGTCTCGAACGACGCACTTTTTCCAAGTTTAGAAATGAACACATTGTAGACTTGGAAATAGTTTCAGTAGTTTTCGAGTTATGCACACAACAATTCTAAAAGTCAATTAATCATAGCTCCATCTCTTGCAAACGGGTCGAAGCTGGTGCCTGAAGGTGTTTGGGTGCGATGATCACAAATCCGAGGCCAGATTTGTACAATTCAACGTGTCAGATCCAATGTGGCGGTCTAAAATTCTGTAATTGTCAGATTCTCGTGCAATTTTCAAGTACTTTTCTGTACACGGTAGAGGATTCCATTTTTCAATCTCTCGTTCCCAAGTTTCTTAGATATGTCTTCATTTCTTCATTCACATCACTTTGTCACTACAAGCCTTCCAAGGTCAGTCCAATAAGCCGTTTGGATTTCACTCATTTTAATACGCGACAACATCAAAAGATTTGAGGTTATTTTCCATCCGATTTTTTAGATCATCGAGTCACCAGAATTTTTTCCCGAGATTATGACGAACCAGCTGTAAATAAACCCGCGAAAGTAAAGAGAAAGAGAGGGTGCACCCACCAGCGACGCATAATATATTATGCAGCGGCGCTAAGTGGTCTTTGAAGACCGCGTCGTTCGTGGATGTAGTAGCGTCGCGCGGCGCCGCTACTCAGGCATCCTAACCTAAAACGAGGGAGAGTCGACGGTAGAGTATCTGCAAGCCCCTCTTCCTTCTTTCTTCCCTCAGTAGGTTTGTAGTAAGTACTGTACGCTACTACGTAGGTTCGCAGGCAGGCGAGGGGGTTCGATTTTAAGCGAGGAGACGACGACGCGCTAAGTGCGCTCGTAGATTAAGCGGGCGCGAAGAAGAGTAGTGTGTGTGTGTGTGTGTGTGTGCATAGATGTACATTCTGTGTGCACCACTACCCATCGCTATGTACAATACATGTGTATAGCTTAGAAATCGAGGCTATGAGCTAAAATCGAGTCAGATAAAAATGACTGGTATGTATACCTCTGTCAGCATGGATGAGCGATGAATGGTCGAACGATGTTGACATCTTTTTAGAAACAGAAGCGGACAAATTTTGTAAAGTCTGTTGTTACTCTTCCCCTACGTCTCCTCACTACCTGGGATAGTTTTTTTAAATCACATGGATAAAATTTCAAGTAATGTATCATTGTTCATATTCATAACATTGAATATTTGTGATCTAATTTCGTTTATTAATTATTATTATTAATGTTATTATTGGTATTGCACCCCATGTAAAATGTAGTACTTATATCACTTGTAGAATACAATTTAGGTACTATGTCTATCGATACTCAATTTATTCGATAACATACTAGATTAAATGTATGAATTAAATATAATAAAGCGCATGAATTAATCAATATCAATATTAACAACAACAATACTAATAATAATTATAATCACAAGAGTAATAAGTTGAAGAAAAAAAAGAGATACATAAATAATTATTTGGCCCCCTATATCGTACCCAATTGTACTACAAATTTTGACAACTAGAGAAAACAAAAATAAAATTATGTGTCTAGTAAAAGAAAACGTAGCTGCACGTCACGATCTGCGATTTTTTTTTTCATCTAAATACTAATAATAATTATTTATAATAATTATAATTCTTTTCTTATAAATATTCATAATAATTTTGATAAGAAACCAACAATAATTACTGAATAGTTTATCGGATATAATACATGTATTTTGCTATTCATTGATCATGTTTTATTTTTTATCATAATTTTCCTTTCAGTACATTTTTTTTCGAGACTGATCAATCGATAAGTTTCAGAACAAGTAAACGGCTTTATCAAATGTATAATAGCTACTATAGAAAACTACGTTCCATAATACGTATACTTATTGAATATATAATCATATTAGTAATTTTCTAAAGCTTCGAATAAATTAATATTTGCAATACTTTAATTTCTGTTTATTTTTTGCGTCATTTCAGCAAAGTAATACTCAATTTTGTTCATGAAACATTGAAATTAAATTATATAGCGACACGCAATCTTATAACACAGAATAGAATGATAAACAATCTCATATTTTACCACATCCAATATAATATATTGTATAAACAAACAGATCAACAAAAAAAAAAAAACGATAACGGAAAGATTTTTTTGTTTCTTGCTTTCCTGAAAATCAATTTTTAAACAAGAGAAAAAAATGATAATAATAATAATAATAAAAGTGAATACAAACAAGAACCAAACATAACAAAGTGAAAAGAAAGAGAAAACAACAACAGATTGAATGGATAAAGATAATTTTCATGTATAGATATTTCGTACTCTAAATATATATATATATTCAATTTAGGATATTTAATTAAGTTATTGGATGGAATATTTACTTCTTATACATAATATTAGTGAATTTATATTTAAGTACCTATATAAGTTTAATTTAATTTATATCTATGATGGTACAAGATGTCGATATATCTTCGTATGTGTTATATATTGGTACGTGTTGTATATATGTGATAAATAATAAATAAAACAAAAACAAAAAAACAAAGGGAAAAAGAATAATTATACTCAAACATAATTCAAACTCCTGTATTCCTGCAGAGTTCTTCAAAACTTTACATTTCCGTTCCTATCGTAGTTCCTCGTTGTTCTTCAGTTGCTTTTTCTTATTTATTTATTTATTATTATTTTTATATAGAACAAGATATTCACGTGAATCACTTGTTGACGATGATTACATATTATAGCAGCTGATCGATTACTTGATCATACATGAAACTATTCTCCAATGCTATGCTTATATAGCCACAATCTAAAAATTTGACGACACATTTTTGTTTTAGTTTTGAGAAGAATAAAAGCAGAAGATCGGTTTTTGTCCAAATTTCAAAACATTCTCTTCTTGATGTATTGTGACGTAATTATTAATATTATAGAAGAATAATAATATATTATATTATATAACAATATATTATGTCTAATTTCAGTCGAACATCCGAATCTTTACCTTTTTTTCTTTCAGTTTAGATCACAATAAGCCTATTCTGTTTCCCTGTATTATAAGTATACATACATAGGTTTCGATGATTATGGTAATTATTGAGGTTAGGTAATATCTGCCAAAACTACGAGCAATAATAATCTACTATCATTCATCACTGGAGGAAAGAAGTCGTACCAATGGATTTTGTTTCCCTTCTTCGGAGCTCCGGTATTCTTCCAGTAGCTGTATACAAAAATATATGTTTTGTTGTTGTTCTTGCACAAGGGGGAAGCACGAGAAAAATTATATTTTGAGGAGAAAGAACACTATAGACAAGAAACCTAGAAAAAAAAAATTCTACAGAAACAATGACAATAAACCGAATTTGTTGGGTTGGATGAAAAGAAAGATTTTTAAAGGGTTAACGATTTCAGATCCTAACTTCGACATTTTTTTCTAGAACTCTTACTGAAGCGTATATTTCAATGATTTTTGAAGCATCTAAATAGTTTTTTTTTTCTTTTTTGAAGATACTGCTCTACGTTCCCTTTTCGCTAATTTACAGCATTGCGCCGTTCTTTTTTCGACGAAAGTCGTAACTCGTTGGTAGTTTTCGTAAGCAATGTTCAAAGTAACGAGAAAAAAGGCGATCTTTCCTAATAAACAGTAAAACAACGTGTGTTTCAGACAATCCACTCAAATCATAGATTTTTTGTTTGTGAAAGTATTTTACGTTTCTTTGATTTTGTAGAAAATAGTTGGAATCAACACAAAATTCACGTAAAACTTGAGTGGATTTTCTGGAACACCAATCTTGCAGTTTGTGATTTTCTGGATGGTTAAATGAGCGATTTTTTTTAAATCCTTCTGTTCACTGAAATTCACCAAAATCAAGATCGTTGATTACGCGAAAAACGTTATGATTATCGTGTTTTTACCTGGTATGATAGTTCGCACGACAAAACTGCCGTGGCTTCTGGATTATTGTGTGTAGCTGCCAACAAAGTTGGTAGAGTAGATGACGATAATCTCGGATCACCATAGAACGGAAATGGCAGGGAACATAGCTGCTGCAATACCGATGAACCGGCACCACCAGACTGGAGAACGATCTGTAACATGATTACAGAACCCGTTTCCAAGTATACAGAAACAACAAACGAAAAATTAAAAAAAAAGTGACGAACTAAATCGGTGAAGCACATTTTTTTTATCTTTCTCCTTTGAATTTCCACTTCTACTGCGATAAGGATCGTCTTGAAAGAAAACATACTGATACTTTCAAAGGTGAACATCCTTTTTCAAGACAAAATAAATTTGTGAAATGTTTTTTTCGAACGCGACTGTGTTTCACTGAGAGAAAAAAAGACCAGAAAACACTTAGTAGTGATTTCAGCTATACGACATGATGAATTTATTAAACTTGTAGTACAATTTACAGAAAACCCTGATGAGACCCTCTTTTCCTGTAGTTTTGATTGAAGACTGCTGTATTTCTGCTCTCTCACTCACACACTCACACTCAATAAAATGGGTTTCGGTAAACTTCATACTGAAGAGAAAAAGACTCGATGGAGTTTCGCGCGAGCACAATTACATCAATATAATGTAAGTATAAGTTATAGCAATATTTCTTATTTCCAAAGGAACAAAAAAATACATAGATTCGAAGATAAAAGAAACAGAGAATATAATGGAAACCGAAAAACTATGATGTTAGAGGCCTTGTTGCACGTGCATTGATCGTCTTCCGGTCTATCCTGATGATCAGGTGCACTAACGGAACGTGGACGTCCGCGGGTTGAAAAAAAGTTTGTAAAAGAAGAAAAAACAAATATATTTGACATGGAAGTAGATAAGGAATAGTT
Organism: Euura saliciscinereae; assembly: GCA_018420115.1. NCBI lineage: Eukaryota > Metazoa > Arthropoda > Insecta > Hymenoptera > Tenthredinidae > Euura > Euura saliciscinereae. The sequence goes on along the minus strand of JAFFZH010009741.1, from coordinate 1,995 downwards.
CATGCGGGTGCAACAAGTGAACAGCACCGTCTTCCTGAAGTTCGCAAAGGAGTTGTGGCAGGTGCGTATAGCGCGAGTGCTGCAGGAAAGTCGAACATCTCTTTTAACGGGGTACTTAATTGACTACTTACACAGGTGGGTAAAGACAGGTATAAGGAACGACAAGCAATGTGGTAGCGGAAGGAAAGTAACATCATGTACCTTTAAGTCGTGGGAAATATCGAAAGAAGCATGAAGCATCATGATAACACATACAAAATTATACAATTCTTTTCCTGTCTCCCTTTGATATTTTACAACTATCAGAAATATAATCGCTTACTAAAAAGTTTGGGACTTTTATTCTGTTTAGGGGGGATATTTAAATAAACACGCTAAGCTGTGCGGATGTGATCAATTTTGATAATTTTCGACCGAGTCACACTACTAGGTCATGTGAAAAAAAGATATTCTGTAACACCGCTTGAAGATTTCGATTTCCGAACAGTACAGAAAAGAAAAGTTGACGCATGCGCACATCGTTAATTCTCTACTTTAGGCACTAGGTTTTTTTTTATCGCGCATGCGAATTACCCATGTAACCTCAATTTTACGCTCTGCTGCTAAGTGGCGCCGTTAAGCGTGAGCGATATTTAAACTTGTTAGTGATGAATTTGAGGGTATTTTTCAACTGTCATCAGTTGTGGCAGCTTCACATACACAACATTAGATCAAAAACACTTGACCTGAATCCGCTGAAATATCATCTGTCATTTGAAAAATGTGAGGTTGAAAGTTCTTGAATTGAAATTCGAGAATCTATTTCTCAAGGTCTATCACGACACGTTAAGAATTGGGAGGAAAAATCTGTCCGCACTACATCATGATGTACAAAACTGTATTACGTGAAGTTTCGAGAGAACCACGCGTACGTAGTAAGTGCAGAGAGATTAATGCAGCCCGTCAACGGAGCACTCAACGCATTTCTAACTGCTTCGCATGGAGCAAAGGGAGAAAAAGGAAAGAGAGGAGATGCGGTGTTAACTGTAGCACGTAATACGGGACATCCTAAATATATCGCTTCCAGTATGTACGTACAGAGTGACTCAAAGGAAACCAGCCCACTATGAAACGAGGATTAAATCCGATTGAGACAGCCAATTTTGATAATTTTGCTGACCCTTCATAATGGAAGATAATGAGGCCCTCATTTTGCGTCTGAAAATGTGAAAAATCTGGAGTCATAGATAGACAGAAAAAGTGATACATGTCTGCAATGAATGTGAATCTCCTCTTCTCTCCTGAAATTTTTTTATATAACCAAAGCACTGCTAATTCGCATGACTGAAGGGCGAAATCCACTTGAGTTCTCTCACTATCACCGGAGTACGTGATTTGTTAGTCCTGCAATGAAGAGGAGTCTCACTTCGAGGAGTTTAGGATAGATTTTCACGGCTTCTCACAATTCTCCACGGCAATTTCCCTACGGCGGCTTGTGGACATTAAACGCGATCCTTCTATTAGAGTCATGATTCAATTATGTGCAAGCAACATTACCTCTCGACTGATGAAAATTCGAAAACGACGTATCGAAGATTCACGCGCAACCCTTCAGAACATAATTGGAGGACGATAAACCCTAGTTTGGATTCACAGAGATATTACTTGCTCCTCATCAATGGTCACAGATTTTGGCTATTATCAAAAGTCACTCAGAAGCCTCATACTTTTAATTCAGAACGTTAGAAATCCTCAATTCGGCATTTGCATTGACATTTTCTTTCCAATCATTAAATTCGGATAAAGTAAAGTAACTTGCAATAATGAAGACTATGAATTTGATTTCCAGTGTTTTTGTATGGTACAGATATCACATGTCTAATGCCACAGGATTGTACATAGATCCCAAAAAAATCAATTTTGATGGCAAAAGGTCGTATATTTTTTCTCGAATACTTGACTTCGTGCCAGTCAACCTCACAACCAATAATTGTATCAAAAAAAAAAAAAAAAAAA
>JAFFZH010009733.1:0-10195 GCA_018420115.1 Euura saliciscinereae | reverse complement strand
TGATTTTTTTCCGATTTTTATCTCATCTCGAAGTACTCAATATTGACGACGAGACTCACTTTTGGTTGAGATTGTATAGCCTATACATCCTTAAGTCTCCTAGTGTAATTTTACATTGAACGATAATATCCATCGTATTTGTTCTAGGCATGAATATGGGCAATTCCACCAATTATCAACCAACGTTAGGGCCCGAAAGATTTGATTTACCTTAATTTTTTTCATCACTTTTCGTGCTCGAAGATTGGTATATTCACCAAGCATCAGCCCAATAGGACCCGTCAAAAATTTGTTGACTTTTAGGCGTCTTTCGGTCCATTCACGGCCTAGTATAAGTCAAGGAGAATGTTGTGTTACCTGGGTGTAGGACACAATGTGAAGGTACAGCAGAGAGGATCGGCTATGGATAGAGGTTCCATTAAATCTGTATAATAAAACAGAGAAAACGCGTTCATTGATAATTTATTCCGTATAATTTTTTGCCGACAGCGCTATTTGAAACAACGTAAACGGGTCAAAATCAAGTATTAGCTCGTATTAGCTCCTACATTTATTAAATAGATCACGTAAACGCATTTAATGAAAATCAAGCAACACGTAAACGGCTATGACAAGTAGTAAAGTTTGTGCACGTAAACGTGGTAATAGTTGATCATGGTACCATATTTTATTTGTTCTCTTATTAGTAACTATTTATAAAACAGTATAGAGTCATTAGACATCATCGCAGCAATTATACAGTAAACTAAAATAAATCGATGTTATCAACAATCTGAATAATCAATGTTTGTTATCGTGAATAAGTTCAGTCCCTAAGAAACTGAAATTTAAACTGAATACCTAGTGTTTTCAATGTAGAACATCTAGACTCATTACGTCGCAGATGGTTGGCTCTGATTCGTCGGGTAGCACGAGCTCCCCAAAACGATGTTTAGATTGGGTGGGACAGCTGAAAACCAACGCGAGGTCATACCTGTCAATGGATTGTCTTTGAGTGATAGAGAGAGCATGAGTGGCGCGTTATCGATTGAAATATGTTCCACGGATGTGAACCTGTTGTTGTCTAGGTTGAGGGTTATCAATGAACCAGAAGATGGCACAGATCCCTCGGGGATTCTCGCCAGCTGATTGTCGGCTATAGAGAGTTCTTCCAAACTGGTCAAATTAGAAAATGTCCCAGGGTTGATGGTGGATATTTTGTTATGGTTTAGCGTTAGTATTTTCAACATGGTCAGATTCTCGAATGCTCTCCCTGTGATATTCGTTATATTGTTATTTCCAAGAAATAGACTCATTAAATTGAATAGTCCTCTGAACGGATAGACTTCATCAAGTTTCGCAAGATTGTTGTATTCCAAAGAGAGAGACTGCAGCATTCGTAGCTTGTCGAAGGTCCCCTGCCTTATTACCGAAATTTTATTGTGCGAGAGATCGAGTGTATTTAAACCAACGGTATGGTTGAAAGCGTCGATTTCTATTTTTGAAATTTGATTATAAGCTACGGACAACGTTTCCAGCTTACGATTTTCTCTCAGTCTCAAGGAGGAACTTTCACAGCGCTCGTTACAGATCGTATGGATATCATTTTGGTCGAGATGAAGGGAAGTTATGGTCAGAAGCTGCGATGCATCGAATTCGAGAATCCCGGAATAGTTCAAATGAAGATGCGTCAATGCTGGAGCGAATCTCTTCAACCCTAACACCGTGTCCGCGTCCATTTTGAGCTGATTATTCGCCAGATAAAAATGCGTTAACATCGGAAGTTGGCCGGATGAGAATGATAACTTCTGAAGACTATTATCTTCGACAAAAAGATGCCTAAGACTCGGAAGATTTGAGTCTAATTGTAAACTACACAAATTTGTGCCATCGTACAGTTTCATTTTAATATACACATATTGAGGCCTATTGTAATCCGCAGGAGTTCTCGATCTGCAATTCCCATTCAAAATTAATGTTTCCAAATGATGTAACTCCGAGAAAGGTTGAAGACTGAGTGCTGCAAGTTTATTGTTCGCCAAACTCAGATACGACAATCTCGGTACGGATGAAAAAGTCTGTGATGAAACAGCAGTAATCTGATTATCGTTCAAAATCAGGCGCGTCAGGAATTCATTTTCCACAAATCTGGTTGGAAGACTTCGTAATCCGACGTCAGTTAGGTTCAGAGAGAAGTCGACGTCACCCACAGAGCAACCCTCCAGTGATAAATGTCCATCGCTGCCCTCCGTTAAGGCAATCGTTAGCCATCCAATTATTAGCAGCTTCACTAACTCCCGAAGACTCAGCATTGCTCCGTACGTCTGCGAAATGATTAATCTGACTAGTGGAAAAAGATAAAGTAGAAAAATGACCAATACATTATATTTCTACCTCGGTAACCTCGAGTTATTCGATCGAGAATGTTTGAACTGGGATAATGATGCACGGGCTTGAAATTTTATCGCAGATCTTTGGAATATAGGTTTCACGATACTTAGTTATACAGGAAATCAGTGAATTCATTATATGGACAACTTACTGTTCACTTGGTCTCTCACAGTAGAGAAAACTTCCCACGAGTTTTGATTTTTTAGATGCTGGATATTTCCAAAATAGTTTTTGTTAGGTATTCCTGGGAAACTTCGCATTCAACAATGTAAGCTGCACTAATTGTAAAAGCTGTAGTTTTATGGCTATAAGTCAAGAATTTTTCTATACCCGACTGGGCTTCTCACGACGTGTAATTTTCACTCCGAACACTCATATTTGAATAGTTGTTCCACTTTTCGCTTTCTCTGAACGACTGAAAGCGGACCCACACCCGTTCTTCTATTCACACCCCTTTCTCTTCTATTCGCGCATTGTGACGATTCTTGCTTCCGGAAATCGGCCATAGATAGTCATTTGTCGACCACTTCGTATAATTTACACCTGAGCATACACTCCATATAAATACATTAATACACCACTTTTTCCCTACCAGTCGATCACTTACTTACGCGATTGCGATGCTATGGAACACAATTCACGGTAAAATATTCAATATTTATTATCCACTGTAGGCAGTTTCTTCCATTTCGTATCGGATAATATTGACTGTCAAAAAAGGCTTCGTAATTTACAAAACTTTTTCCACACAATGCCATGCGAATTCACTAACCGAGGCATAGAAGAGAAAATTCATGCCCTCGTACAACTTAATTGATAATTGGATATATGAATTACACTCGAACTCCCCCAGGTTGACCGTCCGCTATTTGACGAACTCCCGTGTTTGACCGAACTCGCTTCCGCTATCTGACGGGCTCTACCCCCACTCTCTAGAGCGTTCCCCATAAAATTCAGAGCGTTGTATATGAAACAGCCGCGCGGCGGCGCCACTTGCCGGTGCTGTACATCGCGCTCTCACTCGCACCCGTTGTCACTGTCTGCTCTCACTCACACCTTGGGGAGAGGAGAGGCAGCCCGCGGCGACCGGAGTGGGGGCCCCTACTTTCGTCAAATAGCGGAAATAGCTCGGTCCCAACTCGGTCAACCTGGGGGAGTTCGAGTGTACTACGCAACCTATGTGGAATTCCACATACACAACATAGGATATTAGAAACCCAAAAGAAAATAGATTCTTCGACTGATAACAACGATATATTTGTAATCCATTTACTCGATACTTTTACTCGCAGACTAATTTGCCATTCATTTTCGATATTCGCATTTCGCATCTGATAGATGCGGTATCTGCGAAACATTCTTCTGATACATTTGATATTGATTTGAGCACAGTTATTATTATTATTTTGTGTTGTATCGTTCTTTTTTCATTAGTACGAACCGTATAATCCGCTTGATTGAATGCTGCGTTTATCGTTTCATTTCCTGGAAGAACGTCATTCCGTAGATTTTATAGCTTCACTGTAGATACCACTTAATGGGGAGGAGTTGAAAATAACATCATTCACTCTCGAATGCACTTGACAGAAATGGGGCAATAATGGCATCAAACGGATAAATAATAATAACGGGATTCTAAAACTGACAATGCACATACTCCCATTTTTCAACCGAAAAGTCAAGTATAGAAGATTCACCAGAACTGAAGTCGGGATTCTATTCTCCTGATAAATAATTCCACTACCACTTGAGAAAAAATGAGATCATTTTCGTCGTACAGTCAATATTAATCGCAATTCGTAGACGTCAAGTATACGTCAAGTATATACATATTAGGGTGGTCCTTATTTGGGGTCGAAATTAATTTTACCCTTGCCGCCTCCTAAATCGGTTCAAAATACGTAAAAAGTGATGCTGTAATTTTTTCAGATTTTTTAAAAAATGCTTGACCCTTGACCACGGGGGTTGAAGTTTTCCATTTAAAATACATGGGATTTTTCCTCGTTTGCAGTCACTATTTTACTGTGGGCCTAAATATGCTTGTAAAATCTTGAAATTTTCACAAATTAGTTTACAAGCATGTTGCTACATGGGAAAAATTTTCCAAACTCCTACCCTCAAAATATTGTATAACATCACCATGATAATTATGATTTTTTCCCATTATTATTTCTTTCAAAATACTCTGAAATCATGTGAAACGCGAGGAAAAATGAAAATTCCGAACTATATATTTTCAAAATAAAAAAAAAATTAAAAAGAATTATTATTATTATGGTAATATTATACAATATTTTCAGGGTAGGGATTTGGGAAATTTTTTCCATGTAGCAACATGCTTGTAAACTAATTTGTGAAAATTTCAAGATTTTACAAGTATATTTAGGCCCACAGTAAAATAGTGACTGCAAACGCAGAAAAATCCCATGTATTTTAAATGGAAAACTTCAACCCCCGTGGTCAAGGGTCAATCATTTTTTTAAAAATCTGAAAAAATTACAGCATTACTTTTTACGTATTCTGAACCGATTTAGGGGGCGGCAACGGTAAAATTAATTTTGACCCCAAATAAGGACCACCCTAATACATATAGCTACATTTTCAGAATACTTCGGCCGACACGAACTACCAATCAGTAGACGAATATGCAAACAAGATTTTGTTCGATTTTCCAAACGTCTTAGGGATCTTTCCAGGTTGATTTTTGAATGAGGGTTGTTTTTTTTTGCAGGAACGAAGTAGATATTCGTCTCTTTCGGCAACGGTCATACCATGTTGAAACCACCGGTTCTCGTCCAATTACCGAAGTTGAGTAACATTTTGTTTTTACAATTCCTGAAACGTCGTTTGTGATTTTCATACTATTTTTGTTATACGGAAATGGCCCACTCAATTATTTCTGAATTGATTTAAAAGAACAGATACGATTGGGTCAGCAACATTGATGATGAATAAGTAACAAAATAAGAACATAAATTGGTGAACCATGGTAATCATAACGTTTGATCCAGGATACATGTATACTTAGCAGTTCACTCTCGTGCCCCCCCTCCATTACATTTTCCTCGTTTCGTTTCTTCAACGCTCATGAACCACTTTATAAAGTGAATAACAGTTTGAATTAATAGCAAAAGCCTAATTCCGCCGTATATATTTTGTTCATTGGATTCACTACTCTGACCAACAAGAACTTTAACAAAATGCTGGGTACATACCCTCAATGGGCTGCTCGTTATTTTGCATAAAAATCTTGATTACATTTACTTCTCTAGAGATGAGAAGTAATACATGGTTGAACCACTTGGTTGGGTAAAATAAATGTCATGTCACCACGATGTGTCATTCCACACTACTAAAAAAGAAGCGCTTATAACGTTAACAAATCTTCTGCACGAATTATTTGATCTATAGTTTGACACTATAGTTATATGCGTCACTCAATTTCGACACCATCAAAGAAATTAAATAACCAGTATATTCTGGAAGAAATTACGTATTTCTTTACCTCCTACAAACCATGAGCAATTGATTTTCATCCTGACGATAAGATACTGCGCATTTCCTAATATCAGCGTTTGCCTCGGAAAAGCAAAAGACGTATGCTGTTTGGTATAAGGGACGCATTGTGATTGTACGTTATTGGCAAGCGGCTGACCGCGAAATATTTTGATCGCATGCATTTGGCACACCATTTATTGCTCAAAGCTTTCATCCAACTCTGATCATGTGCTTATAATTTCTGCGTGGAGAAGTTCAGTGTGAATAGTTTATGCACTGGTATATGTATATGCCAAATTATCTCGTTCCTCACTACAACTGATCTGTTCCATTTTTATACCATGTGACACAAGTATTTTTTTCCCAAGTTACCGTAACACCGGAAAGAGAAATGTGAGACTACCGCTTAAAAAATGATAGCTTTTGATACAACCATTTTCATCCAACCATTTTCATCGTAGACTAAATGACTCACCGGTGACTTGACTGTATTATCTTCGTAACCTGCGATAAACCAATTGAAGCCAAGTTCAGCAGCATGCACAGCTGTGATATAAAAAAATCGATATTCTTCTTGCATATTACCTATTTGATTTATGTAGATGCAAGTCAATGTACAGGAACGACATGTGCTGCCGTATTATTTATTCAAAAAAGTGGAGCAATAAGATCACCTGCTGTAACGCGATAATATTTATGGGTTGGAATTATACGAGCATTGACGAGACAAGTATCCTAAGTATATATAATTCATATCCTACTGGATCTTGACTGGTGTTGTTTTCCTCACTTTTTGCCGTCCACAAGACTGCGTGAATCTTGACCATAATTATCTTTGATATGCATCCACAATCTCTGCAAATTATAAAAATTGTCAATAATTCACTCCTTCCTAACTCCCCGTATAGTGTAATATGTAACATTCAAAACCAGATCAAGGGACAAGCTAACCCCTTTGTTGTAACGCTCGAAGAAACTTTCGCAAAGCTGGTCGTAGACGCGTTCAAAGATAAAAGCAGAGACACATATCGTTGCAGTAAACATTGAATTCCGTTTAGCAAATATGGTATAGAACAGTCGAGCCATTTACAACCAGCCTTTAGCACAGTATGTATGTAGTAAAGTCAAATACCCGCAGATCCTATGCAACCTCTACCAAGATATTTTCCGACACAATTTTAGACACGAAACTATGGACAGAGGTGTGAATCGATGTTCATATGTTTTTTGATATGTGGCTAAATTCGGGAGAGTCAGTACGCGGTATGCGAAAAATCCAACTTTGCCCAGCATCAAATAAGTCAAGACCTTCGCGAGGTGTATTCGCCCCACTTGCTATTCATAGATTTTCGCAGCAAGGCCCACAGCATTCTGGAATGAATGTTTTACAATTTTCATGCGCCCACTCTCTCAGAGAGCCATACTTTTTTTTTATTCACGCACACAAGGGCCACGAATGGTTGTGTAGAGTATGAAGGGCAAGTGAAAACTCGGGTAGAACTCTCTGAATACAGTTCCGAGTCAGACGATTTAACGTCTAAAAACTCGCGGCAAGTTCAAAGATCACCTTTCTGGCCCGAAAATGCTACTAACCAACCAAAATTTCATTAAAATTCGATAAAATCTTCTACCATTGAAACATTTTAAAACTTCAAATTATCACACATAAATTCTCACAATTTTCACGGTCAATTCTCATCAAACAAATTTACACCGAACTCGATTTCCCGAAATCAAATTGACCCAATGCGTCGTACAACCGCAAGGAGATGACGGAAATACCTTCGAGTCAGAACTACGTGTGGAATGCAAATGTCACAGGGTACGGAATGGCGGGCTTTGATTACAGACTGCAAGAATACAACGACAGGTAGGTTGACATCCATCTACCTGGACCGACGACCAAGGCGGTGGCTGAAATTCAGAAAGAACGTAACCTTCAACAATCTTGACGATTTTCTCTAGAAATTCACAAGTAGTCACGGCAAACAAGAATGTCGCGAAGAATGTCTTGCGGAAGAAGAGTCAGCCTATTATGAAGGAACCAAGTACTCAACCGTGCGTGTTTCTCTCTGGATCGAAAAATACGAATATCTTCGAAGATCAGAGGTTGAACAACATCTTTCGAATGTGCTTGGAGTCGTCTTTCGGTGGCCTCGGCGAACGTCTGTCGGTCACATCTCCCAAGAACTTTGTGGTCCAGTATTTCACAGTGTCTCGAAATCAACCCGTTAAGGTTGGCTGTGGATCGCAATATCTGTCTGCTGGGCAGGGCCTGAGGTAATCATAAAGTATCTGGGGTCTAAGACAAAGTTGTAATGTATAGTCAATTCATTTTCGGCCCAAAAGTTGAGCAAACAATGAGTCATGAAACTTCGCTAGTAAATAACGTATTGACCCTCACTTTGAATTGTAGCATTTTACTTCTCTCGTCTGCTGTTCTTTCGAGTTGAGATGAGCTTTCTTCAAATTATGGAGTACGACCCTCGAGCAACCCAGTCTACTATTCGAATACAGTCGGCTTTCGCAATAGGGCCGCTTCCCCCCGTCGGAGTTTAGTGGCTACCCCCACTATTTCTGCTGAACAAAGCGCGCCTGGGTTTCGCCGTATATATATATACTTGCTCAATAGGGCCGTCAAGAAACGTGCAAAGCCAAAAGAAGATAGCTTGGCTGAATAGCGTTTGGAGACTCTGTAGGACGACCCTATTGCGAGAGTGTGAGTCCAAACTGCAATAACAGCACATTGAGCACATTAGTGAGGATCTACGAATTCTTTGACATCTGTTGTCCGACAGCCTCATAAGCGGTCCTATTCCGCAAGCTGACTGTAACTCAATTCATTACATTTAGATACGGACACGTTGGATATAGTATCAAAAATGGTCTGATATTTGATAGGATGGAAACAAATTGTGGATCTCGTGTATTTAAATGTCATCATATCTGTGGTGTTTGGCAATGATTGAACACCATTAGGATATTAACAGCTTATTTATTGTTCAGTTAATAATACAAATATCGACGAAAGGCTTGAGCGTGGAGGCGTCCTATACGCCATCTTGATGTCTCTGAATTTGTAACCGTTGCGACGCTCAGTCTAGTTATACATTTGAATCTAGGGATAAAGGCGCCACCTATGAGGAACTAGCACATACATTACATTTCCTCCGCACTTATTTCTCAAATTACACATCAAATAGTTTTGGCGGGCGTCGGGTTCTGTTTGAACGACGCGGTTCAACCTGGCTAGCAGGTGTTTTTGCTGTTTCGGTTATACTTATTTTTTCATGGCTAGAAACAGCGTTTTCTCTTAACTCACTAGATATACTATCACAATCTGTATTCTTATAAACGGGTACGTTATCACTTAAAACTATGCTTTGTTTTGGTTTTGTAGGAGTATCACAGGTATTTGTCTTAGTCATCTCTAAATTACAAGGTTTCAGCTGATCAGTATGTCTCTTCCACAAGCGACCATCCTCAGTGCGAACAGTATAAGTTACTGGCCCCACTTGTTCTAGTACTTCTGTTTTCCTCCAATTATTGTTTGAATAATCTTTAGCCATTGCAACTTCTTTACTTTCAAAAGCAATTTCTCTGTCCCCCCTGAAGAATCTTTTTTGGTCCTCCTGTTTTTGTATCACTCTTTCCCTCACCTGTTTTTTTAGCAAATCCCACCGGGTTCTGAACTTCCGATTCGTTTGTAATTCTGCTGGACTAACACCTGTTGTACAATGAGGCATAGATCTCCAGTGGAAAAGATATTTGCACAGCGCTTCGTGTGTTGATATTCCTTCGCTTAACATTAACTTAAATTTAACTTTGAATGTTTTAACTGCGTTCTCCGCAGCACCGTTAGAAGCTGGGTGATAAGGAGCAGTTCTCACATGGTGAACACCGTTACGTTCTATGAAACTTTCAAATTCTTTGGAGCAGAAACTGGTTCCATTATCTGTTACCAGCATGCACGGTAGTCCCCATGTACAAAAGTACTCCCTAAACGCTTGTACAGTCTTTTCAGTTGTTATATTGACCATGGCTTTAACATCTACCCACTTCGAGAATGCGTCTACTATGATTAAATACATCGTTCCATTTAGCGGTCCCAAGAAGTCCGCGTGAATTCTCATGTTTGGTTCTTCTGGGTACTCCCAAACATGCAACACCGCTTTCTTTGGATTAGTTGCATTCTCGGGGCAGAGTTCACATGATTTACAAATTTTTTCAATATCACTATCAATTTTTGGCCACCAGATATAAGAACGAGCGAGTGCCTTCATTCTGACTACGCCTGTGTGTAGGCTATGTAGTTCCTTTTGAAGCT
>JAFFZH010009719.1:0-12661 GCA_018420115.1 Euura saliciscinereae | reverse complement strand
AGCGACTGGTTTGAATATGGCGCGTAAACCGTGCCACTTAAAATGGCCGACATGCTACCTAATGTACTCCCCGGATAATCACCCCCCCTCGCCCATAAACTCAGGTTTCACTCCGTCCATAAGTCCGTGTTCGTGAGCAACGCGAATACATCACGAAGATCTCGTACAGATTATTTGATCGTGTAAAACGGGCTTCATACTCGATCTCGAATCTAACCAGACGGTTCCAGCGCCCCCTAGTGGCAGTGAGGGACAGCTGACTGTCACTAGAGAGGTTAAGGCACCCCAGACAACGAAATTGACGCTTTGGTTGCTTGTTGTTCAAATGTGCGATAGTCCGAGCCGCCAGACACTCCCCGCAGACGCAACGTCTCGTCCTTCCAAATAATCAATCGAACAGACTTCGCACAGTGGATATTCGCTCGTTTAGACGCCTCCGACCTGGACCCTTATTCTAAAAATTCCTTCACCGTTGTCACGGGTGAAAGACCTGAATTTCCGTTGAAACCCGTTCTCTGATTGGTCCAGATGCCCCCGTCACCCTTTGTCAACTAGTGATAATCGTGAAAGGGTTCGTAGAGTAAGGCCCAACCATGGCGGGCATGCCGCTCTACGTGATGTGCCCGATCTGTCAGAAGGAGTTCAAGCAGAAATCAACCAGACTCCAGCACGGGTGCGTACATATAGAGTCGAGGCCGTACCCTTGCCCGGAGTGCGGCAAGAGGTTCCGCCAGCAGTCGCACCTCACTCAGCATCTGCGCATACACGCCAATGAGAAACCGTACGCGTGCGTTTACTGCGAGCGAACCTTCAGACAGAAGTCCATACTCAATCAGCATCTGCGCATCCACTCGGGTGAGAAGCCGTACCAGTGTCCGGAATGCGGCAAGGACTTTCGTCAGAAGGGGAACCTGAATCAGCACGTTCGGACGCACCTAGACGTGAGCCCGCAGTTCGCGCAGCAACAGGATGCGAGCGGGCAGCAGTCGACCCAGCTGGTTATGAACGATCAACTGCTGCGCGATTATTATGAAAAACTTCGCGGAGAAAAAAAGAAGTATTTTACAATATAGATTATTAATTACGCGAATGACTGTACTTTTTTTTCATAATACAAGGATGTATCTTAATATTACGAATTGTTTTTTATACTCGATATGAAGAGAGAAGAGATGATGAGTCCAAGTACTCCGATATCAGATTATGGATATTTGAATTATAACGTAGGAATAGGAATAACGCAGAAACTCGTAGGATTCTATGCCCGATAATAAATATGGTATCTCAAATATTGGTGTCTGTTATTTTATCTATTTTTTACGTTCACTTTATTATTTAGGACTTTTTTTACATTCTAGTTGATCAGACGATCGGGTGATACGGTAAAGAAGAAGGAAGAACAAAGTATATCCGATGTATAAACGAGAAATTTATCATAAAATTTGTACAATATACAGTTTAGTTTATATATGTATGAAGACTCTGATCAACGAGCCACAAGTTAATGGTATCCTAGGATATGAAACGTAGCAGAAATGGCTTCGGATCAAATGCTTTACGATAAGAATAAAAAAATCTCTCATTCAATGTTATACAATGTCATGAATCATGAATATAATTATCTTGAATAATCGCTAAGGTGGATAAACGCAATGAATTTAATGTACTAAGTTTGCGATAAACTAACTTGGAAAATAAACGAATGAAAAATAAGATATTAACAAAATAGTACGATATTGACTGTAAGAAATGAATAAACTTATAAATCTCATCTATTTTCAAAACTAATTTTAGTCTTCAAAGATCGCTGAGGTCCACGGCGTCCACTTGTGCGGTGATACTTTCCTCTTTGTTCGTCTCCTCGGGCTGCTGAGGACGGATGATTTGTTGCTTCGAAACTGTGGGATGAGCAGTTTCGAGCTTTGCCCAAGATCCTGGCTCGGATTTTTTCATTTTTATTTCTACTTTAGTCGGGAGCATATTCACACTGCTCTCTTCCACTTTGACTACCTGGAAAGGAACACAAGATTACAGTGAACAATCTGCCAGTGAATTGTTATTTTAGCCTGATTTATAAATATTAGAATTCACGGGTTTCTCACCCCTCTCAGTTCCACGTCCAAATTATATCTAGAATCTTCCTCCCTGAAGTACAGGTCTACGGTCAAACGTACGGGGCTCAGCTTGACGCTGGACTGGTTGGGCTGATACTTTTTACAAAATACTGAGACAACAACGAAACCTCCAGTTTCGTACCAATCCATCCGGCAAGAGACTGTCTTGTTCGTTGCCTGCAGAAAAAAGAGAAAACCGGTTCAGATACATTGTTTAATCCTTGTGTACAGGATTGGCGCAGTTCATTGTTTGCAGAATTGAAAATTCACAACTTTTGTTTTCCGATTTGGACAGTTTTTGGATCCATTGACTCGGCATCAATGGCCTGAATTGAATTAAAATTTGAGAATACTAAACATATCTGAAATGAAGAAATATGATTAATTTTAGTTTCGAATTAAGACTGTTTTCACTTTCGATTTATTGAACAAAGAAACTGCCTCAATCGAATAATAATTGAATTAAAAAATTGAGAACGTTGATTAAATAGAAAATCTAAAAGTTCGCAATATTTTTCGTATTCCAATTAGTTTTTAGATTCGATTAATGCGTGAATTCAATAATAATAATAATATACTGAAATATAAGAATATTCAATATAAACTCAGAAAATGACTATTCTGAATTAAATTGAATGAATATCTTTTTTCAATTTATTCAGTTTTTTACTCAAATTTTGTCAATAAAAAACTTCCCGAATTTGATAATAATTGAACTGAAAAATAAAACTGAATAAAAAGTGTGGAAATTCGCTACTGTTATTAAATCAAGATACATTTGAGGTGAATTAAAAGAAAAAACGTAAATTTTCAGTTTATAAAAATCTCTAAACTTTATAAATTCTTATAAATTCCACGTTTTTGTATCTATTTTAGAAAAGGGATTTTTTCCCATGTATAGTAAATAAATAAACAAATGAATAAACTCCAATTTTATCTTCAAACATCGATAATCGGTGAGTTTCTGTCTTCTGTTCGACAAAATTTACCTCGGATAGCCAAAGATGCGTTCCTTCCGAGCATCCGGGCTGTTCCAAGAAAACCGTGAAATCTGTCGTTTTCTTTTGACAACAAGACCAGTACTTGAGACCCTCGTGAAAAATGGGTACTCCAGGATGGTGATTGCAAGGTTGCTCATCGATCGGGTTCCCAGTGTAAGAAGCCTTGCATCCCTTGCGTTTGCACGATTCTCCAACGGGAATCTGAGTCCCCTCAGGCAGCTGGGTGTGGACGGCGAGCCCTTTGATCTGTTCCAGTAGCGCAGAGGATATAACAGGCTCCAAAGTGACCTGGGGTGTCTCGAAAGGAGGCCTCGGCTGCGATTGAACTATCGCCTGCCTGGGTTTGACCTCTATTATCTCCTCAGCCTTAGACTTGTCGACCACAGGTTTCTCCGGCTCCGCTGGCTTCACGTTCGTGTGTACCGACTTTGTGCACCCTTTGATGTTCAGGAACTCCGTGAAATCTGTACATTTTTTATTGCAGCAAGACCAGCCCTTGTAGGCGTCGTGAAACACCGGCAAACCAGGGTGATGAATGCAAGAACCTGGTGAATGGCAAGAAAATAGATCAAATATCTGTTTCCGTTACTTAAATTGGAAGAAAAGCAGAATATAGGATAAGTACGGAGTGTAGCTTGAGTTCAAGGCGGGTTGACGCGAAAAATTTTGAGTCTCACGGTAGGCGGAGCCTATTTTATTGAAGAATGACACTGAGAAATTGTATTTTGTTTGCTAGCCAATTGCTCAGTGTTTCGTAACAAAATGATAATTTCTTGAGCAAAGTTATCAACGATCTATCTGCGGTTTAGCGTAAAATAAAAATTCCTGCCCCAGGTTGAATGTATTGAGAAAAATTTAAAAAAAAAAAAACGATTTAAAGAATGAAAGTAACAAAAATCGCCCGCGTCGAAACTCGTTTTTTTTTAAATTAGAGTTGAAGAATGATAAAATTAAGATTGAATACGGGGAAAAAATAACGAATTTTTCTCTGCGATTGGCTTTGATAAATTTTTCGGAATGTAATTTAGCGCGGTGAATTTTTTATCTAGTGTTTTCAACGGGACTTTTAACACAGAAATAAGGAACCGAGAATTTTTATCGTTGATAAACGAACGGGGTTAATTGATTTGAAAAAGTTTATCCGATAACCTCAAAACTTACCATCCTTGTTGTCATCGGGATCGTATTTTTGGCCACAGCCACGGTTGTAGCAATTCAACATAGTCTTTGTATCGGACATTGCTGATATTGACGTTTGTTTATACCGATTTATTAGTCAACACTACGATAACGGATAAATAAAGCTCCGAACTCGAGTCCGATCTCGACTCGAGTAAATACGCGTGTTTTCTAGCAAATTCTCCCCTGCACATGCACATAGCTGTCAGCACATGTGAATAGATACGAAACTCTCGTTCAGCTTCCGACTGCTTTGATCACACAAGAAAAATTCGCGCGGGAAATTTAAATTCAAATTTTTTGCAGGAATCATTGATTAACGGAGCGATAGAATCACGGGATATTGATAATTCAATTCAATATCGAATCGATTCGAGATCAGATAAACAGGGAATTTATCTTCTTACACTCGAAAATTGATTATTTTAATTTTCTATAGTCGATAAGGTAGGGGAGACAACTAAGCGACCTACCCGCGCGGGAAATTCGAATTCAGAATCAACAATCAACGAAGTGATTCATTCAGCATTGAATATTAATATAAACCTGCTAATTCACTATAATTGATAATGTAAGGTTTTATTATCGAGAAATAGCTAATTTTCCTACAAATTATTTGTTGTATTTTATGTAATAAATACTCTGATTTATTATAATTTAATAAATACTCTCATTTA
Organism: Euura saliciscinereae; assembly: GCA_018420115.1. Taxonomy (NCBI): domain Eukaryota; kingdom Metazoa; phylum Arthropoda; class Insecta; order Hymenoptera; family Tenthredinidae; genus Euura; species Euura saliciscinereae. Next base: position 7,690 of record JAFFZH010009719.1, on the reverse strand, counting down.
CAAACTGACACATAAACGTATGAAAAAGGTATAGTGTTCAAGTGTTTTTCAAACAAAGACAAAAGATATATAGTTACAGTGTTTTGTCTAATTAAGGGGAAATGGAAGGCGCGTGAGTGCGAGAGAGATAGCGATATTTTACACTTGGAATTTTCAAACCCTACTCAAGCAGCCAAAACAGATTCGATTGATGTGAAATCGATATCAGTGACGTAAAATGAGTGAACGAAGGGCAAGACGAATTTTTTTTTCCGAAAATCGAGACGTAATTAACGTTTTTTAACAATATTGTTCTGCAATCCAAGGAAGTGCTGCCCATCTCCACGAGGGGCAGCACCTCCTGGGGTCACAGAACAATATTGTTATACAAAATTCTCATTACGTGTTCCGATTTTCGGAAAAAAAATTCGTCTTGCCCTTCGTTGACTCTTTTTACGTCACTGATATCAATTTCACATCAATCGAATGTGTTTTGGCAGCTTGAGTAGGGTTTGAAAATTCCAAGTGGAAATGATCAGCTAGCGTTTCACCTTAATCGAATATCACAATTTAAATCAACATATTACTTCAAGATTATTGGTCTATCTTAACATAAGACCGTCGACAAGGTAGGGCGTGAAGTTATCGACTCAACTTTCGCAAGCAGGTGGGTCGATAGTTCTGATCACGGGTGGGGATCTGTTGGTGTTGGGCTTGACAGTTGACACTGTGACACACGTGCCAATGAATTGTTGACCTTTCAATGAACGAGGATGAATCACGATAAAACTAACCAAGAAATAAGCGCGACGAGAGTCAGAAAGTGATTTGTTTGTAACATGAAGACGCGTGATGTATTTTTTACAGTTTGTTTCATCCTGCACCGAGTCTACTTCGCTTGTTAGTTGTTTCTTATTAATTCGTTATCGCGCTGCGATACGAATCACGATTTTTAAACCGTTTCGTTTTTCGCTTCAGGTTGCCTTCACAAGAATTTAAAATATTACGAAACGTTAGACGCCTCGAATTTCGAGCACAAAATAGTAAAACGAGGAATCCAGCACAGCCAGCATCCTTACAATAAAATAAACGAGGTCGAATTTTACACCCATGGACGGTAAGTCGATGATAAATTATCTTCTGACCTAATTTTTATTTTCATACGAATATTAAATTCTATCTTCGATCCCCAGGAATTTTCGCCTCTTTCTCACACCTAGGAGAGAAGTCGTTCATTCAAATTTTAAGGCTTACGAGGTCAACGGAGATGGCGAAGAAACTACCATCCACGTCGGTGAGCAGCGACGAGATTTTAATTCGATGTAACGGTCTTTGAATTTGTGATTTTAGGGTGCTTAATCGATTTCAGACCACGAAAACTTCTACCACGGACGTGTCTTTGGGGAAGTTGATTCGCACGCCCATGTACACATCGACGACGGAATGGTTACCGCAACGATAGCCTTACCCGATGACACTTATCACATTGAAGTAAGAAACAACATAAATATCATCCTGAACTTATATCAAATCAAATTTTCATATTTCAGAAGAAGCTTGTTCCCATAAAATTGCCCTGAAAGTTCAGGCATTATGATTTTCTTTCATTGCAATATTGTTCTGGACATGCGAGAAAGAAACTAGCAGTATGATTCTACTATTTGAATATTAGAAATATGCACAAAAATCGCTATTACAGGACTTGAATCTTTTCAGAAACGCAAATCACACTTGATCTTCTCAATTGTGACGAAATTGAAGAGCTTAACTTGGTCTTCAACCAGTTTGGGTTCTCAAATTGACCATTTTTTTCTTTACTTACTGTCCTAATGATTTTTCAATTAATATAAGGACACCAAACTATTCTGAAACCGTTAAAAGCAACGGAATCCGTTGTTACGTCGACCTGACTTGATCGATGGATTCGAAACCAGTATCATTACAATGTCAGAGGATAAATTGAGTACAGTTCAAAGCTCAACTGCACCAAAACTCTTTTTCAGCCTTCTTGGAGACACTTGCCGCATGCAGACAACAAGTCCATGATAGCTTACAAAGGGTCCAATGTGAAATTGAGTTGGGAACACTTCGAGGGGGGCGAAGGACATACTCACGGAGTTCCTAAGACTTGTGGCTACGTCAAAGAAGAGACAGGTGATAATTTGTGATCAAAATTATCAGCGAGAATTATGAATGGAAACGCAAACGTTGTATTTAATTTCGATTTCAGATGAGGAGGAGGATGACGACGCATTGGACGACGCGGAAGAAAGCAGTAATAACAGAACCAAGAGGCAAACTGAAACCTACGAATATACGCCGACTAAAACTCGATGTCCTTTACTGCTGGTCGCCGACTATAGATTCTATCAGGAAATGGGAGCTAGTAACACGAAGACGACGATAAATTACTTAGTAAATTACTCTCAAGCTGTGCTAAATTCTCTTACTCCTGATTTTGGAGCTTGAAATAGAATTTCAAGCCGATGTTATCCTATTTTTCAGATCAGCCTGATAGACAGAGTTCACAAAATCTATAACGACACTTTGTGGCAAGAACGTCAGGAACAGGACGGTTTCAAAGGGATGGGATTCGTGATAAAGAAGATCGTCGTACACAGCGAACCGACTCGAATGCGGGGAGGAGAGACTCACTATAACATGGTTCGGGAGAAGTGGGATGTTCGAACTCTTCTCGAGGTGGGATCTGCAGACCTTCGTCGAGCCTCATTTACCCCGATAATTCTCAACTTCGGCTTTACTCCCCTCAATTTTTACCTCTCTTCCAGGTTTTCAGTCGAGAATACAGTCACAAGGATTTCTGCCTGGCTCATCTATTCACAGACCTCAAATTCGAGGGCGGAATCTTAGGGCTGGCCTATGTTGGATCTCCGAGGAGAAATTCTGTGGGAGGAATTTGCACTCCTGGTGAGGAAACTGTAAATTGGACTATTTGCTACACAAAGACATCAATTCCGACCTCGTTTAATTCCACAAACTTTCTTTTCTCAGAATACTTCAAGAATGGATACACGTTGTACTTGAATTCCGGTCTCAGTTCGAGCAGAAATCATTACGGGCAGAGAGTCATTACTCGAGAGGCCGATTTGGTCACTGCCCACGAGTTTGGTCACAACTGGGGATCCGAACACGACCCGGACATAACGGCACGTGTATCTTCAAATTCTGGACTTCAAGACCTTGAATTTTATATTTTCACGTCTCTTTACAGGAATGCAGTCCCAGCGCCAGTCAAGGAGGCTCTTACCTCATGTACACTTACAGCGTTAGTGGATACGACGTGAACAACAAGGTAACAGCCGATCCGATAATCGATGATAGCTGAATATCAGCGCAGCTTATCACGTTCTACTTTCCCACAGCGTTTTTCGCCCTGCAGTCTGCGTTCGATAAGGAAAGTACTGCAAGCAAAGTCAGGCCGATGTTTCTCAGAACCTGAAGAATCGTTCTGTGGAAATCTGAGAGTAGAAGGTGACGAGGAGTGCGACGCAGGTCTCCTCGGTACAGAGGACAACGATTCTTGCTGCGATAAGAACTGCAAACTTCGCAGGAACCAAGGCGCAGTTTGCAGGTGAGAAATGAATGGAAAATGCTTGATTCACTTGACCTAATCTTCCCTTTGATTTCACAGCGATAAGAATTCTCCGTGTTGCCAAAACTGCGCGTTCATGCAGATAAACGTGAAATGCCGCGATGCTCAGTACGCAACTTGCGAACAGGAGTCTAGATGCACTGGAACGTCCAGCGAGTGTCCCAGGTCACCTGCGATGAACGACGGCACGGGATGTTTGGAAAGAGGCCAGTGCCGGCTTGGCAAATGCGTGCCATACTGCGAAACTCAGGGTTTGCAAAGCTGCATGTGTGATACGAGTGAGTTGAGTTGCGCTGAGATTTTACGATCTCTTTATCAACAATCGAGTAACATATATCGTTCGATTTTCAGTCGGAGATGCTTGCAAACGATGCTGCAGAATGAGTCTGAATGAAACATGCTTTCCGGTCGACCCGCAAGATATTTTACCTGACGGGACGCCGTGTATTCAAGGATTTTGTAATAAGGTGAGAAAATGAATTTTATGTAATAATAGGATCGGAAAAAGGGATAATATCGAATATTTTCGCAGGGAGTTTGCGAGAAAACCATTCAAGACGTGGTCGAGCGTTTCTGGGACATAATCGAGGACATAAACATCAACAAGGTGATGCGTTTCCTGAAGGACAACATAGTGGGCGCTGTGATAATATGCACGGCTATAATCTGGATTCCTGCGAGCTGTGTAGTCAGCTACATCGACCGACGTAGAATAAAGGAAGCGGAGAAGAAATGGCGCTGGAAGCACACGGACGAACTTATTCATCCGGAAGACCAAAGACGCATAGTGCACATTCAGAGCGCGTCGAGGCAAAGGGCACAACCTTCTTAATTACACAATATTTGTGTATAGTTAGTTTTAATCATCATAAGATACCTGATCGGCTTTCTCAAAAAGTATAAGAATAGATTTTAAGTCGTATTATCCCAGCCTAATTTAACATTTACGGCTTTCAGTCATTCCTCGAACTTTGAGTTACCAGTTTTTTTATACTCAGGTGGTATGCTACTCTAGATTGATCATTAATACCACGTGCTTACTGTACAGTATTGGCAAATGTACTATACGACTAAGAAACAGTATGGGGTACCCTTATATTAGTAAGTAGTGTAATATTTATATAATTTTAGAGGTAGATCATTAGGTGGTTTCTTAATTTTTCGCTCCTGGAGGGTGAATAGTCACTTGGCAACTTGGAAGAGCCTGGAAATGATACTCGTGGTCATGAGAGGTAGAGAAACATAATGAAAATATCATTTTTATTCATTACACTCGAACTCCCCCAGGTTGACCGAGTTGGGACCGAGCTATTTCCGCTATTTGACGAAAGTAGGGGCCCCCACTCCGGTCGCCGCGGGCTGCCTCTCCTCTCCCCAAGGTGTGAGTGAGAGCAGACAGTGACAACGAGTGCGAGTGAGAGCGCGATGTACAGCACCGGCAAGTGGCGCCGCCGCGCGGCTGTTTCATATACAACGCTCTGAATTTTATGGGGAACGATATAGAGAGTGGGGCTAGAGCCCGTCAGATAGCGGAAGCGAGTTCGGTCAAACACGGGAGTTCGTCAAATAGCGGACGGTCAACCTGGGGGAGTTCGAGTGTATTTGAATGAAAAAGTTGACAATTTTTCGTTGATCTGAAAATCTGAATCGGCAGGAAAGTTGTGAAAAATCGTAACAACCCTGGGAAATCCTAGAAACGTTGTGGATTTTTTTGTTTCTCAAACAAAATAGCGGCACGTCTAATGTTACGTGATTTAATATTTTAAAGTACATGTAAATAAATTTGTACATTTATTATTTCGAACAAATAAACGTAATAATCAGCATTTTCAAGAATTCAACTCGGCGGTCTTCTACTCGCAGGATTCAAAATAAAATCGCGCCCAGGGACCGGCGATTCAGAATTGATTTTTCGAATATCGATCTTGTTTATGGGGACAAAATCGATTCTACAAGAGGTCTTTTTTTTTAAAGAAATCTATTCTTTAACCGAAAAATCGACTTTTTCAGCCAGCAGTACGGCCATATTTACAGACGGCAAGAACTAGCATTGTCCCGATGAAAAATGTTCATTCATTTCTCAAATTACGACCAAAAACCGATTTTTTGAATACCGATTTTCGAACGATCGATGCATTTGCTATACAATCGATTCTGATGAGTCCGATTCAAGCTCGATTCAAGAATCGGTCTTTTTGAAAGAACCGCCAATGGGCGAATTAGCGTTGGGACTAGAAGTGATTTTCAGCTAATCAGCTCATAGTGCCTAACTTCAGAGCGGTACTATTCGACGTCTGATTGGCACATCATTATGATACGATGATACGGTGATACAGTCTGAAGTTGGCTCAAATCGGGAAATGAGCTTCGAGACAGTTGGATTGGTTCGCAGAACTGTCTGAAAGTTTGTTTTTCGATTCGAGCCAACTTCAGACTGTATAATCATCTCGATAATCATCGATCAGGAATTCACATGGAATTTACCCACCACCGTATACTTGGCAGCCGGAATTAACCGATCTGAAAATGAATGTTTCAAGTTATTTGGAAATCATTTGGACAAATTTGGAAAACCATTTTCATAATTTGGAAACAATCAGTAATTAGTAATTAACAAACATTGATGAGGCGTATATTTGGCAGACAGATCAACCGATTTCACTGTTCTTCTGATGAATCGACTTTGAATAATTCGGACAATCGATTGGAAAATGTTTCATTATTTGGAAAAAAAATTTCAGGTATTCATTATTAATTACAAGCAAGTGACTATGTTGCCCGCCATGACAGCTTCGACGTTATGCAGTTGATGATAGGTTCTTAAAGTTAACACCCGAAGTCGAGATAATCGTCTGAAAGTATAACTAAAAATTTCAAAAGTTTACACATCATTCTGGGATTTAGACCTACATCAATGAAATTTTGAAAAAAAATTGAAGAATGTCGAGTCAAATCTTGGGCGATAATGGCTGAAATAGCCCACACATACCGGGTCTTTTAGTCGATGCGCACCATGTAGACTCCTCACTGATTGTTGGTGACCAATCACGCATTCTGAGCAACAATACCAACAATGCCCACATGGTGCGCATCGACTAAAAAACCCGGTATAACATTAAATGATTTTTATCACATAAACATTTTCAGTAGGGTTACTGAGGGAGCGTGCACAACTTTGACGAACGGCGTTTGAAAAACCAATATCTATAGCGATGGAAAGTCGCGAGGCAAATCCTACGAAAAATGTGATTTTCAATTTATTTTTGACGTTAATAATGGGATCGTCAGAATGTAAATTAAGTTAGGCACGGTGAATATTATATAACACACAAATTGACAGACTATTCAACGACACAGACCGCCTAGCCATCCCGCTAGCAAACCGCACACAAATCGTACAGTCCACGCTCGGTACACACAGAAAAGAAATAGACACTATCAACGAACACATTACTGCCGGCGAACGACAAAAAAGGGGTGGCTGAAAATTTTACCATAATTTTGTGATATCTTCAACTATGTTCAGTAAAATTTTCAAGTGAATCGAGTAGACCCTAAAACAATTTCTTTAATCGCTCCTCACGGACGATCAAAAACCAATCAGGGTCTAAAACTCCGGAAAACTTGTTGCAAGGTAGTAAGGAACGAGATTCTGGGCGGACGTCAAATTCGCCGACCCTCGGCCGAAACCTGTCCCGCTTCGCATGGAATACCCCATATATAAGAATAATCACATAAAGAACACTGCAAAGCACATTTTAACACAGTTTCATTTTCTACCTCGAACACGTACGTTTTATTTAAAAGACTTCAGTACATCCCAGAATTTTCTCTTAACTTAATAACAAATATATATATATATATATATAATGATTTGAAACAAAACCACACGACAAACTTATCCGAGATCCCCGTTTTTCACATATATAAACCCCTACACATCAATCAGGACGACTTGATAGCGAATTATGGAATAGCACTCGACGAAATAATAAAACAAGCGAAAGAAATCTGAACACACCACCGCGACGCGCAAGACACGAGTTCGCTAAAAACCACACTCACCTTCGCAGGCATCGGGATAGTTTCACTTGGCGC
>JAFFZH010009674.1:631-10713 GCA_018420115.1 Euura saliciscinereae | reverse complement strand
TTTTTTTTTTTTTTTTTTTTTCTTAATATTTCCATAAACATGAACTTGAATTAATATACAGGTGTGAAATCCAGGTGAATTCCAAAATTGACATTCTCACTTTATTCTACGACGATTTACGAAAATCCCTGAAAAAAAACTACGAAATTTCCTGTAGAATCTCGTAAAAATTTCGTAGAGATTCGTAGTTTTTCGTAGATAATTATCTACGAAAAAATACGATTATCTACGAAAAAATCTATGAAAAACTATTCACATGTTCCAATTAATGTAGAACCACGTAGAAATGGACGTACAAAGTCGTAGAATTATTTTCACCAGGGTTGGTACTCGTAGGATTTTTTGGGTCACTGATCACGAATCTGAAGTCAGATTTGCGAAATTCAAAATGGCGAATCTAATTTGCCGGGAGAAACACTATAGTAACATTCGAAATCTTACGGAAATTGGTACTCGAAGGTTTTTTGAACCGCTGATCAAAAACCTGAGGTCATATTTGAAAATTTCAAAACAGGTGAGATCAAAATAAATAACGGGAAGTTCGAAGGCTGGCTCATATAGTCAGCCCAAACCCGCTTGGTTCTATTGATTTACGTAATACATACTCAATAATTATGTAACAAATTATGTTGAGTAAAAACAATTATCCTCCGGGCCGAGGGAATTTTTACTCGAAGAATTACAAATAAAAATTTTGATTTTCCTATAGGTTTTTTTTCGGTCCCACCAAGGTTTGCACGCTCGAATAGAGGATGAATCTCTCTTTGGTGGGGACCAATAATTAATTTGGTTCGCCTCGTCCGATAAATTCAAGTATGTGAATGTAAAAGATATCGAACGATAGAGTCTACCAAAATAAAAACAATTATGTTGGGTCGTTCCACGGACTTATGGACGGAGCGAAACCTGAGTTTATGGACGAGGGGGGGTGATATCCGGGGAGTACATTAGGTAGCATATCGGCCATATTGATAGGTGACGTTTAAGCGCCATATTCAAACCAGTCGCTCCAAATAATACTTCCTACCGGTGAATTATGTCATTTAACTTGCTTTTTTGCGCTGGATTTGGTCGTGCAACCGACTGCCGCACGGTGAGGCATGTTGGTTGTAACAAGACTACAAACTAAAAATAATAAACAATCTAGTTGAGTATGAATTTATCGTACATTCTAACCTCTAAAATTATGAAAACATATTTGTGAGCACGTGGTTCGATTGATATCACTATAAACACATTAGAATTAACAATTTATTGATTAACAATTATTTTTGTCATAATGAAATGGAAACAGCCTCGAGTATCACAATTTTTCGATATCATGCTGTCCTCTTTCTATACATTTTATATGTAAACATTCATATATTGTATCGCAGTCGAAAAAATCACATCACACTGTGGCACCATAGGCATCGCGAATCCAACCCAGGAAATCGCCGACGTTGACGAACACGTCGCAAGTGAACCCCGTCTCAGAGTGGCCGACGAGGTTGTTCATGACACCTCTGAGGTACCAAATACCATCAGATTCGAAGTACAGACCAGCACCCTCGTCGCCGATCACGTCCTGTGATCCTACACGAAGGAAAGAAAACTGTACAAAAACCCTCAACGAATCCCCATCACACTTACGGTTCACGTTGTTCGCGCAGAACGTACGAGGCCCCACGTCAGTCTTGTGCTGCTCTTCCACGGCCGAGAGACACTCCTGACGCGGTATGAAGGCGAGGTCGACCTCCTCGCTGATCAACTCCGTCATAGGTCCTCCAGGCGCGTAGAAGTCGTTGAAAACCCTCCCGATCTCCCCTCTGCGGGGGAGCCCGCCGTTCCAGTCGATGCATACAGGCCTGACGAGGGTCGTCACGATGAAGGGAGTCGCCAGGTGTATCAGGGCAAGGTTGTCGTCCGGTGAGGTCGACGAGGGGTCACAAGGACCCGACACCGTGATCTCTCGGACCGAAGACTCCTGCGAGAAGAACTCCGTCACGTAGTACGAACGGTAGTACTTGCTGGCGCTCACCACGAGCTCGCTGAAGTCCGGCAAGCTTCCGTTGACGCGAAGACCTACGGCGCCTGGAACGTCGATCACAGTAAACAAAATGCTGGCTAGTGTTCATCGTCATCTTACTTGTGAGCACGAGGTTGGGGCTGATGAGGGTCCCTGTGTTAGAAGGAATGTATCTTCCGGCCAGTCGCGGCAATCTTTGATACATGCGGATGTGCCACGGGAAGCCACCGTGCTTGACCGCCAAGCCGTTGACAATCAACGGACTGTCGCGAGCGAAGGCCACTCCGCAGTCTGAAACGCAAGAAATTTAGCGCAACGCGGTCTTCATCGAGAGTGCAGAAAGTCAGTCGAGATCATCACCAGGGACGCATTGGATAATGGGACGATCCCAGAGGCCGTCGTCGAGGCAGGTGATCTCGCTATGGTCGCTCGCGGTCTTGTACAAGCTCCGGCATCCCATGCTTGCCCTGGTCCCAGGCAGCATCGGATCGGCACAAGACACGGGTTTGGTCCCCCTCTTGCAGACGACGTCGACGTTCTTCGTCCTCAGCGGTGGACACGCCTCTGCGAAATCGTGCGAATTAGGCGACTAGCGAGACTGCGAATCGATCCTCCAACACTTGACACTCACTGAGGCAAGTCGGGGGCCGGTACCAACCGCTCTCGTGGCAGAACGAAGGATTGATTCCCTCGAGGGTGAATCCCTTGTTGCATTTGTAGACCAGGAAAGTGCCCAGAGGGACTCTTCGTCCCGCCTTGACACTGCAGTTCCGCCTGCACGAGCCTATCTTGAAGCTGCCACCAACCGGACGTTGGGGTATGACACAGGTGCTCGTCGGCCCCGTAACGCAGCCGGGGGGTGCGGGTGGGGTCGGATACGCGACCGGCGCCCTTTCAGGAATTTATGAATCATTCAAAACCTGCACAATTGAGTATCGAGTGCTAACCTCGGGCTGAAATAGACGCTGCGGACCCAGTCCAAGTGGTCACCGACGTTTGTGAACGTGGTGTAAAAGCTACTCTCGCACGTTCTGTCGAGGCTCTGGCTGAAGGGACCGACGCTCACGACGCCACGCAGGAACCAGAGTCCGGTGGAACTGAAGCAGAGCCCGCCGCCACTGTCGCCTGGGCAGACGCTCGACCCTTTGGTTGTAAAATTGTAAATTGATTTGTAAAACATGTGCGTGGGGATGTCGTACGCACCGTTCAAGTAACCGGCGCAAAACTTGTCCGCGACGATGATGCCCTTGAAGTCCTGTGGCACCTTCGCGATGCACTCGGCATAATCGATGTAGGGCAGGTTCAGCTCCTGGAGCCTGACACTCGGGTCCCCTGATGCGTCCAATCCCCATCCCACGACCTACCCAAAAACCAGACAATTGTATCTTTTCGAGTTTCGGCGGTTTTTCAACTTCCGGTTTCTCTGTGTTCGTAGACAAAAGGAAGTTCGTGGACGGAAGAAACGGAAGAACCTTTCCAATCGATCCATTCTGGAAATGATCTCTCTTGTATTCGTCATCCCAATCCACGCACACCGGCTTGACCAGTGTGGTCAGATTGAACGGAGTTTCCAGACGAAGCAAGGCGATGTCAAGTTCGTAATTTCTCTCTCGACCGAAGTACCTCTCCGGTAGATGAATCTCCCCGACTGAAGATACCTGGCGGTATTTCTCAGGCCAGTGATAGAGGCGGTAGTATTTGCCGGCAGCGACCTTGAACAGACTCGCATCTTCGGTCACACCGTTGCCGTAACTTTCCTCGAAAAAACAGTGCGCCGCTGTGAGGTCGATGGAGCGAGAGAAAGAAGAAAACAACACGTTACGGAGATTGGATACGCCATTGGATAAGCCTTGTTTCTAACAACCAAGTTTCTTGCGTACCGGATAAGACCAGGTCAGGTTTCACCAAGGTGCCCCCGCACATCTGGTCGTAAGTTCCCTGCGAATTTATCCGGTAGATTCCAACGTGCCACGGAAACGTGCCGTATTCGACCGGTGTTCCATTGACGATCATCGGTGTTCCTCGGGGAACCGATATTCCGCAGTCTGGAATACGACAGACGACGTAGTGCAATCGTTGCTTGAGACGGCACCGAGATATTCGATCGTTACCTGGAATGCATTTGAAGATGTTTCGATCCCACGCGCCTCTTTGGCCGCAGGTGATCCTCCTGTACCCCTGATCTTCTCCGTGAGGTATTTTGTACCCGTACTTGCAGGACAGGGTCGCAGTTGTCCCAGGGAGGATCGCAGAATCGCACGGTACCGTTTCGCCGGCGTACTCGCAGAATATGTCGACGCTGTCTGACCTCGGGACTGGGCAGACGTCTGGAAAATTCGACGTGGCCAGAGTTTGCTCTTCAGGAAATAAATATCAAGTAGCGTATGGTACCAACCACACATGTCCGAGGCCACGGAAGACAGAAGAAGAGAAGCGTGGAGAACGGCGAGGTGCCACATGATCCACAAGATGCTAGAGAATCTCTTCAATTCAAAGTACTGTCAGACCTGTTGAAGTACTGCCACTCGCATCAGTATACTTAGTGGTATTCTCAGAGTCATATTCTGCCAGTGTATCTAGTTTCTCTGGTTATCATGACGTTGGGGTGTGCTTGTGAATTCATGTATGTATGTATGTATGTATGTACAACGACTGCACGAAGTCTCTATGATTTTAAGACGTGCAAGTATTCAGAGTAATCGAGTCGTGTGGGACGTGTTGGATTATCTTAATCGGGGTTATCAGAGGTGGTTGGAGCCATGCTCTCCTTGAAAGAAGATGAGATAGGCTCTACTCAATCAATGTGACAGTCTTCATAAGTCATATACTGACGGCCGAGAGCAGTGCCGGAATGTGGACATTCCCGCACTCCGTCCGTGAGGTCAAATTTTCCATATCAGGTTTTATACAAAACACGGGATGTGGATATCGTGCGGGTTGGCGATTCCCGCACTTGATTCACAATATACTATTTCACAATTTTCTACATTATTTAACTATAAATCAAACAAAAAATTCTACATAATATCAATTCATATCAATCGATGAACTCGATCAATAGATTCCTGTGTTAAAACATTTTTATCAGTCGGTTATTCATTCTGTTTAACCGACGGATAAAAATAAGTGCCGAGCACGTCGATAAAGTTATATAACTGGCAAAGTGTTGCCATCAATGACATCAGTACATTTGGACACATCGGTAACAACAATTTTAGAATCTCTATTTTATCGACACTAGATTATAGGTTATGTTCCCTAAAATACACACATCAAACAACAAGAGGGGTTATGTGTCGTGCTAGATTCTTCTAATCGTAAAAAAAAAAACATGGTTATCGCGATCGGATTCGAAGGGAGCGCGAACAAACTAGGAATCGGCATAATACGTGACGATGATATCCTCTCGAACGTGCGGCACACCTACATCACGCCTCCTGGCGAAGGTAAACAAACAAACATAACCTAAAAAAATCCACAATAACACTAAAATCTCACTAAAAAACGACGGTTCAAGGTTTTCTGCCTCGAGAGACTGCGCAGCACCACCGAGCGCATGTTCTCGACACTCTAAAGTCCGCCTTGAAGGACGCGGGTCTGACCTTGAACGACGTAGACATAGTCTGTTACACGAAGGGTCCCGGCATGGGTGCGCCGTTGACGTCGGTTGCTTTGGTGGCCCGCAGCGTAGCCCAGCTCTACAACAAGCCAATGGTTGCTGTTAACCACTGCATAGCGCACATAGAGATGGGAAGACTGATAACTAGGAGCAAAGACCCGACGGTGCTTTACGTCTCGGGGGGGAATACGCAGGTCATTGCATACTCTAGACAGCGATACAGGATCTTTGGAGAAACTATAGACATCGCGGTCGGAAACTGCCTCGATAGATTCGCGAGGATTCTCAAACTCTCGAACAACCCGAGTCCCGGATACAACATTGAGCAGCTGGCTAAGGAGTAATGATTAAACCGATGTAAATAACGATGATAAAACTGATCGCTCGCTTCTACAGGGGGAAAAAATTCGCTCCGCTTCCCTACGCGGTCAAAGGAATGGACGTTTCGTTCTCCGGGATCCTGAGTCACGCCGAAGAGAGGGCACCTGGGTGGCTAAAGAGCGGGGAATACAGCCCCGCGGACCTGTGCTTCTCGCTCCAAGAAACGCTTTTTGCTATGCTGATAGAAATCACGGGTGATTGGAGATTCATATACAGGGTGTATCACCTCAAGGACCGAGAATAGGAGGGGCTTGAAGAGGGCGGGATCGAAATTTCGAACTACTATGAAGCTGAACATTTCAGATTTCAGTCTATAAGTTTCATAGAAGCTTGAAAATCATTCAATTTTCATAGTATTCCTGAATAGTTTTTATACTTTGGCCTAATTCTTTCGTTTCAATTGATTTCGGTTGATGATTATGGCTGCTAGCTTCTGTTTCGTGCCGAAAGTCCATAATTCCAAATTTTCAAGTACCTTGAAATAAAATTGGAGTAAAATGAAGTAAAACGAGGCAAATTGAAGTAAAATGAAGCTAAATGAAGTAAATTAAAGTAAAATGAAGAAAATTGAAGTAAATTGAAGTAAAATGAAGGAAATTGGAGCAAAATGATGAAAGTTGAAGTAAAAAAAAAAGTAAAACGAAGCAAATTGTAGTAAAATGAATACAGTCTATAATTTCAGTCTATAATTTTTATAGAAGCTTGAAAATCATTCAGTTTTCATGATATTCCTAAATAGTTTTTATACTTCGGCCTAATTCTCTCGTTTCAATTGATTTCGGCTGATGATTATGGCTGCTAGCTTCTGTTTCGTGCCGAAAGTCCTTAATTCCGAATTTTTAAGTACCGAAATAAGAGTTTTGCGCTGTTTTTGAACAGTAAATTCTGAATTATGGCTTTTTGGCTCAAATTCGTTGGGAATTCCGAGCCTGCCCCGCGTTTTTGACACCCAATCGCTTCAAGCCCCTCCCATTCTCGACCCTCGACGCGAAACACCCTGTATATCGCCTCACATTAAAGCGAAACTTAATTAATAAACTTTTGTGTTTTCTGTTCTATCCCAGAGAGAGCAATGGCGCACACGGGATCCCAAGAAGTTCTGATAGTCGGAGGAGTCGGGTGCAACGTTCGTCTTCAAGAGATGATGGCGCAGATGTGCGACGAGAGAAAAGCCACGCTTTACGCGACCGACGAGAGATTCTGCATCGATAACGGAGTGATGATCGCCGTTGCTGGGCTCCTTCAGTTCAAAAGCAGCGGACATACTCCGTGGGAGGAAACGAATTGCGTTCAGAGATACAGAACGGACGCGGTTCACGTTGCCTGGAGGTGATCTGCGGTTCTTGAACGAGTTGCTGTTCTATCATCCGTTTTAATTTATATATTTTCTTTCTTATATTAAAATATACATTTATTTACATAACGTAATTAATTTTACAGCGATTATTTTTTTATGTAATGAATTCGAATTCTGTGTAATGAAAATTTTCCCGCGTTCCTTTTTTTTCAATTAGTCAAAATCAAGATTAAATCCGAATTCAAATTTTACTTAAACATATATTAAGCTAAGTCCCTCTCATTCCCGTCTCAATCGCTCCTTTACCTCTAGGAAAAAAAGGAAAAAAAAAGAAATTAAAGTCTATAGTCTTCGGAATCACTGTCCGAGTGCCTGTCCGCGTCCCCATTGGTACCCTCCGAAGTTTCTTCCGGGTCTTTGAGGCTGTTGTTCTCTGATAATCGGAGCCTGTCCGAACCCCCTGACTCTCTGGGGCGGGAAATAAGCCTCGAGGAACTTTGGCGTCGCTAGAACATCCGCGCCTCCGAATTCCTGGGGGTATTTAAACTTGAGGAAGAAGTAAAGGTGTCCGACCAGGATGCCGACGAGCTCCAGCATTCCCCCGCCGAATATTATCAGATTGAAGCCGAAGAGGACCCACGGGAGGTACATCGCCTTGAACTGGGTTCCTAGAGATTGGAGAAAGGAAATGATATCGGATCAGTGATCGACGGTCTGTAATGAGGACATTGGGCCGCGTAGAACGCGAAAAAGGTGCAAAGAAACGAAGATTTGTTGAAAACGTAATACCTCGCGATAGTAATTAGACGCGAAATAGATGCGAAACGAAGCGTATCAAATGGAAGCAGAGTGCGATCTAACGGATCCAACCGAGTGAAGAATATGGAAATGAAGAGCATCGAAGCAAGGCAAGACGAAATATTTCAAATTGAAGTAGAATGAATGAAGTTGAAGAAAATTGTAACAGATTCAAGTTGAATGAAGCGAAATGGAATAAATTGAAGTAAAATGAAGGCAATTGAAGTAAATTGAAGTAAAATGAAGGAAATTGAAGTAAGATGAAGGAAAATGAAGTAAAATAAAGCGAAATGAAGTAAATTCAAGTAAAATAAAGCGAAATGAAGTAAATTGCAGTAAAATGAAGTAAATTGAAGTAAAATGAAGGCAATTGAAGTAAAACGAAGGCAATTGAAGTAAATTGCAGTAAAATGAAGGCAATTGAAGTAAAATGAAGGCAATTGAACTAAATTGAAGTAAAATAAGGGCGATTGAAGTAAATTGAAGTAAAATGAAGGCAATTGAAGTGAATTGCAGTAAAATGAAGGCAATTGAAGTAAATTGAAGTAAAATGAAGGCAATTGAAGTAAATTGCAGTAAAATGAAGGCAATTGAAGTAAAATGAAGGAAATTAAAGTAAAATGAAGCGAAATGAAGTAAAATGAAGGCAATTGAACTAAATTGAAGTAAAATGAAGCGATATGAAGTGAATAGATGTAAAATGAAGGAGTTTGAAGTAAAATGAAGCGAAATGAGGGAAATTGAAGGAAAAAGAAGCGAAATGAAGCAAATTGTAGTAAAACGAAGTAAAACGAGGCAAATTGAAGTAAAATAAAGCGAAATGAAGTAAATTGAAGCTAAATGGAGTAAAACGAAGGAAATTGAGGTAAAATCAAGCAAAGTGGACTAAAACGAAGCTAATTGAAGCAGACAACACTAAAATGAAGCAAATTGTAGAAAATTGAAGCGAATCGAACTGAAGTGGAACAAAATAACGCGAGTTGGAGTAAAATGAAGCAGAATTATGCAAATTGAAGCTGATCAAACCGAATCGCGGTGAATCAAATCGAATCGAATCTCACCGATTCAAAGTAAATCGCAGCGAATCAGACCAAAACAGAACTTCGTTTTTTTTTCACACACCATACGCGGTAAACGAACAATATCTGATCCCTTACCAAACCAGAAGTTGACGATAGTGTCTTTATTCAGTTGACACCAAATATAAAGAACGCTGAGCACCATGGGGTCCATGAGCAGCGGAAACTGTCCGAACAATCCGGCAACCACCGAGCAAAAGGCGTTGAACAAAAGCATGTAGAAATAATCCGCCGGTCTTCCGTCATACTCTCCTCGCTCCAATCTCAGAGAGTAGTTATAGAGGAAGTAGCAGTTCACCATGAAGTGGAATCCGGTGCTCGGTCCTAGCGGGTAGTAAAAAAGACTGGTCACGGCTCTCCATATCTGGAAATTATTAACGAACGGATCCCACAGGAGGATCAACCGCTCGGGACCGACGAGACCGAATCTACCGAACAGCGAAAAGCCGACGGTCAGCAATAGCCACCATCTAGTGAATATTGGAAGGGAATTGAACCACTCTCGCACTTCGGACATCGTCGATTCTGTTTTTTGTTTTTTTTTCAGTTATTATTCGGGTGTAAAAACCCTGGGGTTTATATTCCTGCGATTTTTCGATCAGATGATGTGTAGTCTCAACGCAGAGGAACAAAACTACTGATTCACTATTTCGGTGATGACACGAACAGCAATCATTTCGGGGGGGAAATAAAGAATGAACGTAAATATAGAAGATACACGACTGTACAGG
The DNA here is from genome assembly GCA_018420115.1 of Euura saliciscinereae. Taxonomy (NCBI): domain Eukaryota; kingdom Metazoa; phylum Arthropoda; class Insecta; order Hymenoptera; family Tenthredinidae; genus Euura; species Euura saliciscinereae. The sequence continues at coordinate 800 of JAFFZH010009674.1, read as the reverse complement.
AGTTATTTTTTTTAAGTAAAGACACTAGTCTGCGTGGCACGGGCGCTTGAAAGTCCCTAGGAGTGAATTTTCTAGACTCAAAAGAACCGCGGACTACGTGGATCAAACGTAGATGGACGACACGCTTGTGGCCGCCATTTTGTAGTCTAGATCGACATTGACGCGCGGG